>JABUQX010047193.1:0-7500 GCA_015478945.1 Trachelipus rathkii
TCTCGGGCGCAATTTGAAATGTGTAATTTAGCGAAGCAAAATTTAATAGTAAGTTAACAATATATATATTATATATTTATATATATGATTATATCTATATTATATATATATATATATATATATATATATATATATATATATATATATATTATAATATATATATATATATATATTGAGTATATAGTGTATATATATATATATATTAATATTATATATATATATATAGTATATATATATTATATATAATATATATATGTATAGTAAATAAAGAACTTTTGTGGGAAGGTAAAGAAATTGCTCTCTGGGGTCGAACCAAAACGCATGTTGCGACTCGACGATCTACCACTGAGCCATCCTCTAACACAAAAAAGTTAGATTCAAGAACAAGCTTTCAAACGACCCAGCCCCCTCCAAGGCGATATCAACAGGTTTTCACCCTATCCTTCCCTCATTCTGTAAGATTTAATAAATGTAAATACTTCATTAGACCGCAGCTTTAAATTTGTATAGTAAATAAAGAACTATTGTGGGAAGGTAAAGAAAATTACCTCCTCTGGGGTCGAACCAACGCATGGTTGCGACTCGAGACTCGACATACTCGGACGCTCTACCGACTGAGCTATCCTCTAACCAAAAAAGTTAGATTCACAGAACAGATTTACAAACGACCGATTCCCCCTTCAAGGCGATTATCACAGGTTTTCACCCTGTCCTTCCCTCGTTCTGTAAGATTTAATAAATGTAAATACTGCAATAGACCGCAGCTTAAATTTGTATAGTAAATAAAGAATTCACATATTTACAAAAATTAACTTCATTTCTGTATCGGTTGCGAAACACTTTTTTTTTTTTTTATTTATTTTTTTGTTTCTGATTCCAATTACTTATTAGTTTTTTTCTGGGCGGGACACAGATTCCGAGATATTTGCCATTTATTCAATTCTAGCTTTTTTATTTATTTATTAACTAACTTTTTTAGTTGAATGCAAAAAAATTACGTCCTCAACCTTTTTTTAAATCATAATGTTCATTAAGTAACATTCAATGAAAAACATTTGTATATATACATTTTTTTGTAAACAGATGCACTTTTACAAGTTATTTTTTTACAATATTACAATTTTTTACTGGTTTGTAGAATTGAACAAAATTTTATGGAAACTTTTTTGCTGAGTAACATTCAATTAACAACATTTGTATATATACATTTATTGTAAACAATTGCACTTTTACAATTTAATTTTTTACAATTTTACAATTTTTTATCATTTTTTAAATTTTTACACAATTTTATGTAAACGCAACAGCTCTTGATTTACGTTTGTAAATGTCCTGCGGTGATTCCCTAATGAGTCCCCAACAGTAGTCGGCCAGCATAGTCGGATTCCATCTACCTTGATATCTCTTCTCCATCTTCGCTATGTCTTGATGAAACCTCTCCCCGTGTTCATCGATGACGGTGCCTAAATTTGCAGGGAAGAAGTCGAGGTGAGAGTGAAGAAAGTGGATTTTAAGGGACATGTTACAGGCTTGAGCTTTGTATGCTGACAGTAAAGTGTCAACCATGGTCTTGTAATGTGGGCTTCTGTAAGACCCAAGAAAGTTTTTGACTACATCTTGGAATGCAGACCAGGCAGCTAATTCTGTTCTGTTGAGACATTCAGCAAATTTTTCATCTTTCAGCAGATCTCGAATTTGAGGACCAGCAACAATCCCTTCCTTAATTTTAGAATCACTAATTCGAGGGAATTTCTGCACAATGTATTTGAATCCTTTGCCTTCTTTGTCCATACTTTTAATAAAATTCTTGATAAGTCCAAGTTTTATGTGAAGAGGAGGTAAAAGTACATCCTTAGGATCAACTAGCTGTTTGCTTTTAATATTTTTTTCCCCGGTGATGAAATGTTCATGAGGTGGCCAAACCTTTCTTATGTAATGTTCATCCCATTCACACAGAAAGCATGGATACTTGGTATAACCCAGTTGCAAGCCTAACATAAGTCCAATAACTTTAAAATCACCGCAAATTTTCCACTTGTATTTTCCGTACTGAATGTTATCCAAAAGAAAATCCATGCTTTCATATGATTCCTTCATGTGTACTGCATGTGCGATGGGAATAGATGGGTGATTGTCACCAATGTTTTTGGGGGATATTTTGGGTTTACCAAATTGGGGGTTGGGGTAAATGTAGTAGTGTTATGCCTTTAAACTTAAAGACTATACATCAACAAACAGTCTCCACTCTTCTGACTTGTGTTCGTGGCCAAGGGCTTGCATCAATCCATCAATATTGCTGCAGTAACTAAGTGATTCAGTCATTTCAAAATATTGCAGGAAGTTCTTATGACGATCACGAAAATAGGTAACATGAGTACCTGAAGCCAAAAAATTCCAGCCTTGTAAACGAGAAGCAAGCAATTCAGATTTTTCTTTAGAAAGACACAAGTCTCTAGCAAGATCATTCAACTCCGGTTGACTGATCATGTGAGGTTCATCTTGAAATGTGTCTGGTTCGTAGTCTACATCAGTTGTATCGTCCACTTGCATTTCCTCAATCTGTCCTACGGTTTCTGGTGGTTTGGGAAGGCAAAGTTTCATTATGTGGTACTGGCCTTCTTGCAGAGTTAAGATTTGGGTACGCTATTTTTTTCCTTTGCTTTCCTTTCATACCCGATACATTTGTCATACAAAAGTAGCAATCACTTACATGATCTACTTGAACTCTCCAAACCATAGGAACTGCAAAAGGCATGCATCTGTTCTCTCCATTTAACCAACACTGGTATGAATAACAGTACCACAGCAAATGTGGGGAGCCCAGTTTTTATCCTGGTCCCCTATTTTGAACCAAAATAATGTTCATAAGCATATTTTATCATAGGAGTCATAGTTCTTTTCTGTGATTTCAAAGTGTACCCACCACAGATGTAACAAAACGAATCAGGTGAATTTACACACTTCCTGCTTGTTGCCATTACTGCACAATCAAAACAAAAAGCATGATTGTATGATAAAACATTTACGAAAACAAACATGGTAAACAATACACGTCTTTTCACGTAGATCGTTTCAAAACCGTAACTGCGGTAGCTGCTTCACGGATTTAATCGGCGAGTACCCCACTATTACCGAAGAGCCACCTTTTTGCGGCGGCCTACATCCCGTTTTGAAAACTAAGGTCCGATGCAACGTTCCACATGCTCATAGTAAAATTACGTTTTCAATTATATCTTTTTGTTATTATAACAAAAATATTTTACCATTATTATGCGTAAAAAATATTCAGTCAATTATAAAATTTACAAATATCTCAAAATCTGAAGGTCCTAGCCAAAAACTGATTGCATTTCGGAATTGCGATGTAAATTACATAGAATATCCATTTTTTTATACAGGAAACAAAATCTTGTAATATGTGGAACTATTGTGGGAAGGTAAAGGAAATTGCCTCCTCTGGGGTCTAACCAACGCATGTTGCGACTGAGACCGACATTTATTAAATCTTACAGAACGAGGGAAGGACAGGGTGAAAACCTGTTTATATCGCCTTGAAGGGGGCTCGGTCGTTTGAAAGCTGTTCTTGAATTTAACTTTTTTGGGTTAGAGGATAGCTCAGTCGGTAGAACGTCCGAGTATGTCGGTCTCAGTCGCAACATGCGTTGGTTCGACCCCAGAGGAGGCAATTTTCTTTAAATTCCCACAATAGTTCTTTATTTACTATAGCAAATTTAAGCTGCCGTCCTATTGCAGTATTTACATTATTAAACTTACAGAACGAGGGAAGGACAGGGTGAAAGCCTGTGATTATCGCCTGAAGGGGGCTCGGTCCGTTTGACAGCTGTTCTTGAACTAGCTTTTGGATTAGAGATAGGCTCAAGTCGGTAAGCGTCGAGTATGTGGTCTCGTCCGCAACATGCGTTGGTTCGACCCCAGAGGAGGCAATTTTCTTTACCTTCCCACAATAGTTCTTTATTTACTATACAAATTTAAGCTGCGGTCTATTGAAGTATTTACATTTATTAAATCTTACAGAACGAGGGAAGGAAGGGTGAAAACCTGTTGATATCACCTTGAAGGGGGCTCGGTCGTTTGAAAGATGTTCTTGATCTAACTTTTTTGGTTGAGATATCTGCAGTCGGTAGGCGTCCGATGTATGTCGTCTCAGTCGCAACATGCGTTGGTTCTACCCCAGAGGAGGCAATTTTCTTTATTTTCCCACAGTAGTTCTTTATTTACTATACAAATTTAAGCTGCCGTCTATTGCAGTATTTACTTATTAAATCTTACAGAACGAAGGAAGGACAGGGTGAAAAACTGTTGATATCGCCTTGAAGGGGGCTCGGTCGTTTGAAAAGCTGTTCTTGATTTAACTTTTTCGGGTTGGAGATAGCTGCAGTCGGGTAGAAGCGTCCGAGTATGTCTGTCTCAGTCGCAACATGCGTTTGTTACACCAGAGGAGGCAATTTTCTTTACCTCCCACAATGTTCTTAATTTACTAATAACAAATTTAAAGCCTGCGTCTAATGAAGTATTTTACATTATTAATCTTACAGAACGAGGGAAGGACGGGTGAAAACCTGTTGATATCCCTGAAGGGGCTCGGTCGTTTGAAAGCTGTTCTTGAATCTAGCTTTTTTGGTTAGAGGATAGCTCAGTCGTAAAGCGTCCGAGTATGTCGGTCTCGGTCGCAACATGGCGTGGTTCGACCCCGAGGCGGCATTTTCTTTAACCTTCCACAATAGCTCTTTTTATTGTATACAAATTTTTAAGCTGCGGTCTAATGAAGTATTTATATTTATTAAATCTTACAGAATGAGGGAAGGAAGGGTGAAAACCTGTTGATATTGCCTTGAAGGGGCTCGTTCGGTTTTGAACAGATGTTCTTCTTGAATCTAGCTTTTTTGGGTTAGAGGATAGCTCAGTCGGTAGAGCGTCCGAGATATGTCGGTCTCGGTCGCAACATGCGTTGGTTCGACCCCAGAGGAGGCAAATTTCTTTACCTTCCCACAATAGATCTTTATTTACTATACAAATTTAAGCTGCGGTCTATTGCGTATATATATATATATTATATATATATATATATATATATATTATATTATATATATAATATATATATATATATATATATTATATATAAATATATTATTATATATATATATATAATATGGCTTCAACAGATTGTACTCAAGAGTCGCATGGCAAGGTCGCGTGTTCGAATCCTAGTTCGGATCCTAGGTAGAAAATACCTAGAGAAGTTTCCCTCCTTGGAATAGGGCTATGCCCGTGAGGTGGTGAACTTTAAATAAAACAAATATATATATATAATATATATTAATATATATATATATATATATATATATATTATATATAATATATATATATATATATATATATATATATATATATATATATATATATAATATATATAAACGTCCTCCCCCAGGAAGGTCAAACGACCTGTCAGTGGGACCCATCGAGAAAGGTCCTTGGGTATCACGGGCCTAACGGCTATATCCGCTGGCTGGCCAGGCCAGCGGATGCCGGGAAGCTTTCCCATTAGTAGCAAGGCACACTACGCAATGTACTCATTACGTCTGAGTGAGACGCAACTAGAGTTTATATAGAATAGTCACGTTCTCTCGCTCCGCCCAGTCTCGAACCTGGGCCCTCTCGCTTGTGCCAAGCGAGGCTCTACCACTGAGCTAGGAGCGCTCATATATATATATATATTTATATATAATATATATATATATATATAGTATATATAATATATAATATTATATATATATATATATATACTCATATATATATATTATATATATATATATATATATTAGTGATGGGACGATTAAGAAATTTTGACCATTCAAAATTCAAATTTTTTTTTCAGTATATGGAATTTACAATTTTATCATTTAATAACAAAGATCACATAGAGTTTTATAATATTTATATAGTCCAATATTTTACATTTTCAATATACCAATTAATTATAATTAAGTATTTTCCCTAGTATCTAAAATGGGTCTACTAATTGCAACACAGTGTCGTGTCCTTTGAGACCCGAAATTGGATTAATAATAATAATAATAATAATAATAATAATAATAATAATAATAATAATAATAATAATAATAACCGTAATAGATTATTAATAAAAATGAAAATAATAATAAAATTAGTAATATTACTAGTAACAGTATCAATACAATCATTCCATACAGTAATCCAACTGCTAATAATATTTCAAGTCCTAATAATAGTAATAGTAATATTAATAACAGGGTTCATATTGTCCTATTTTCCTACTTTTCTTACTACAGTAGGAAATGTGCTGATTTTGAAGAAAATGTCTTTCTTTTCCTACTTTTTTACTTTTTTCACAATGTTTGTTGAAGAAGGAAAAAAATTCAAATCAGGGTTGATCAGTATTGGAGTAAGATTTTCTCAACGAAAAACTCTTTTTAATCAATGTAAGTATCCTCAGTTGATAAGTCTGGCTAAAGCTCTCCCAATCATTCCACACAGAAATGGTGATGTTGAACGTGGTTTTTCACAGACATCCAATTACCTTACAGATTCCAGAACCAATCTTTCTTAGACATCAGTTAGTGCATTACAGTCTATCAAAGAATGCTTAAAGCAATTTGGTTATGAAGTCCATAAGGTGCCCATATCAAAGGACTTCATTAAGAAGGGAATCAATGCTCATAAATACGGTTAGAAAGATTGGAGAGAGAAACGGATTGAGGCCCAACTAAAAAACAAGAAAAGAGGAAACAAAGGAAAGAACAAGAGCCGTTTGAAATGAAAAAGAAAGATATTGAAAGGAAATCACGAGAATCCCTTTACGAAAACAAAGCTAAAGCTACAACGCACATCAATAACTACAATTCCTTGGTTGAAGAAGCCAGTGTGAGGATTAAAAATGCATTAAAGATTAATGGCATGAAAGGACTTCAGATAGGGCGACTATCGCTTGAAGCCGCTTTGCAAAATGAGTTGATGAAGTACAACGCTTTGCACGAAAATAAAGAATTGAGCAAAAGAAGATTAAGAAAAATAAAGGAACCATGCTGAGAAAAATAAAAGAACCATGCTTGACTACTACTGTGCAAATCGAGCCAAAAAAAAAAAAAAAAAAAAAAAAACATAAGCCAAGCATTTAATAATTTTTTCTTTATGTAACAGGTAGAATTTGTTGAGTCTATTTTTGTTTCATTTTTTATGTAGTTACTTCTATCATGACATTACTTTTTCAAATTTTTATTTTTTCAATTTTATTAGTTTGTTAATTTAAACGCTATTTTTAAAGAAAATAAAAGGGGGAGAAAATCATACCTCATCCAGGGTTCCAGTTGATTTTGTTAGCTTACCTACAATTATCTTTCTTCGATTAATGTAGCATTGAGAGAAAGATTAAATTTTAAAGATTGCAAATACATGTAAAGTTATAATTATTTTTGTGGTGAACATAATTTTGATGAATAATAT
>JABUQX010047193.1:12500-22500 GCA_015478945.1 Trachelipus rathkii
ATATATATATATTTAATAATATATATAATATATATATATATATATATATAATATATATTATATATATATATATATATATAATATAATATATAATATATATAATATTATAGTATGATATAAAAATAAATAAAGAAAAAGGAAAAAAAATGTGTTAATATGACTCAAGATAGTTGAAATATTTACAAGGGTTGTTTACAATGGTGTTTAATGTTTGAGGTTCAATGAACTTCAATCGATCCACGAGTTACATCACAATTATGCAAACACTTTGATGTCATAATCATCGAACAGAAGTAGCGAGTTGACGGAACGAAGATCAATATTATTAAAGGAAGCATGAGAGATAGGTAAGATATAATATACTATATAATAATATATTATATATATATATATATATATATATATATATTATATATATATATATAATATATAATATATATATATATATATATATATATATATATATTATATGAGTATATATATATCGTGAAAAAAAGATAGCCTTGAGATTATAATTTGGATTAGGGCGATGACAGACATTAAAAATGTAAAATTCATGAATCCCAATAGGTGATATTAATGTTATTACCTAGTTCTGTAGGTTTGGCCTGGCTATTGGTAAACTAAATGAATACTACAGTCATAAAGAGCAAAAAGTATTTTTAACATTTATTTTAATAGTAAATGTATTAATGAAATTAAAGAAAATAGGTTATAAAATATATATAGCTCAATTGAGGATTTATAAATGAATGAATGATGACTTTAAATTGTAAATCAATTGTCATCAATATAATATACAAAAATATACAGACCACAACGAGAGTGGTTGTGGTAATCACAGTTGGTAAATGGAACTATAAGAATATCAGTCGCCTGAGAGGAGCAAATATATAAATATTTATTTCTTTAATTAATAAGATGCGAAATGAACTAATTATATGTGGCTATAGTGGTCCCATTTATGATAGTGGTGTTATGTATATATATATATTTATATTTCAATAGGTCTAACAATTATTGTAGGATGCAAGAGTTATATATATATCTTTTCAGAGGGATATTCAGATGTGATTATAATTATATATATTTATATATATATATATATATATATATATATTATTTATTATATATAAATATATATATTATTATATTTATATATATTATATATATATATATATATAAATATATATATATATATATATATATATATATATATATATATATATATATATATATATATATATATATATATTAAAGTGACACAAGTGGCCACCTTTAATAGTAATTTCTAATTCAAGTTAAAGCGACACAATATGTCAACTTTAATAGTAAATTCTAATACAATGGATGTATTTGGTGATTATCATACATAAAATTTATAATATTTTTTATTAATATGGTCAAACTGGATGTTGCAATAAGTAGTGATCTTCAATTCTTTTTGGAGTTCAAACAAGGAAAATTAAACTTCTTCAAGCGTTTTGATTTAATGGAAAATCCTAGAGAAGGAACAAAAGTGAAACCTGCGGAAATTACCACAGTTACTAAATGGTATATTAAAAAATAACTATAATAATAAGAATAAAAATAAAAATAATGATAATAAGAATAATAACAACAATAATAATAATAATAATAATAATAATAATAATAATAATAATAAAAATTTATAATAATAATAAAAATAAAAATAACACAATATCAATGGTATTGAAAAAAATTGGAAAAAAAATAAAAATTAAAATACAAATTACCAATTATAGAAATTAATAATAATAAAATAATAATAATAATAAATAATAATAATAATAATAATAATAATAATAATAATAATAATAATAATAATAATAATAATAATAACAACAATATTTATATTTATATTAACACATATATTAAGAAGGTACAGCTTTCAAAATATAAAATGTTTTTTTTTAGGTAATGGAAGTTTGTTATTTTATTAAACGCTACAGGTATAAAAAAATTTTTTTTTTTTATCTGAAACAAAGAAATTATTTATAAATATAAATGTTAAAAAATAGAAAAAGTAGGGTCACTACAGATACCTTCCCTCTCAAGAAGACTGGAAACGTACCGGTTTCAATAGCGGACGTCCAAATCGCGAGGTAGAAGGAACTATAGCAGGCGAAGCATGAGATATAATAGAAGGAGAAGGAGAAGAAACAGACACAGAAGAGGAAACTTCACAAGAGGGAACGTCAGGAGGAAAAGGTAAAATGTCAGGAGGTAAAGCAAAATCAAGGACAGGAGGTAAAATCGGAGGAGGAAAAGACAAGGAAGGCATGTGACGGGAAACAGAAGAAGAAGTAGTGGCGGTAATAGAAGGACTAGTAGAAGGGACAGAAGGTGGAACTGCAGTAGCCTCGTGTAAAGGAGAAGAAGACACAGGAACAATTCTGGAAGGAAAAGATGGAAACAAGGAAGAAGAGCCAATGTCAGAATCATCATCCAAACCAGAAGAATCATCAAGGACAAAAGAATTATCGTACAACAGATTATCAGAAAGATCAGAATCGGAAGAGTCAAGGAAAGCAGGTTTAATACGTTCAACCGAAACATTTTCAACACGAGTCCCATTTTGAATTGTGAAAAAATGAGGTCGGTGACGAAGAACAAGATAAGGACCAGTATAAGAAGGTTGTAAAGGAAAACGATGAGAGTCATGACGAAGAAATACATGAGTTGCAGAATCTAAATACTTGGGTAAGTACACAGCAGTAGATTGGGAACGAGCAGGAGAAGGAAGAAAAGAAGAAACAAGAGAACGAAGCTTAGAGAGAAAAGAAGGATAATCCGGAAAGGGAAGATCAATAGAAGAGGAAAAAAATTCACCAGGAAGACGCAAAGGTGAACCATAAACTAGTTCAGCCGCAGAAGATTTCAAATCTTCCTTAACCGAAGACCAAGCAAAACCAAAGGAAGATTTTCCACCCAATGTTGCGGATTAGGGGCGCAGCGCAAAGCAGCCTTTAATTGGCGATGAAGGCGTTCGACATAAGAATTCCCTTGAGGGTGATAAGTACTGGAATGGATTTTCTCAATTCCAAGTAGAGATAAAAAATCACGCCAAAGATGAGAACGAAATTGGGGGCCATTGTCAGTTACAATAGAAGAAGGAACACCAAAACGAGCCACCCAAATTAGTAAGAAATGTCGTAGCAATATTTTCCGCAGTAGGAGAAGAAGCAGGATAACTTCAGGCCAACAGAGTATACCTGTCAATCCATAGTCAATAATAAGTATTTCCCCGCGAAGGCGGAGAAGGGCCTCAAAGATCAGATGAAGACGATCAAACGACAAGTGGTAAAGGAATGACACACTAAAGGAGGTTTAGTAATGTCTATAACTTTGGGTTTTTTGAACAAGCAATAATTGAACGAAGCCCAAACGAGTATGTCAGTTGCATGTTAGGTCCAAAAAAACTGAAAGAAGATAATGTTTTTTGAGAACCCACGATATACCAGGATGAGAAAGAGAATGAAGGTTAAAAAACCTGTTTTCGAAAAGCAGAAGGAACAAAAGGACGGACTCTGCCAGTAGAAAATGTCACAAATTAAAGGAACAGTAGAATCAGGTAAAGAAAGAGTTTGCAGTTTTATAGAAGTATCAGCAGGAAGAATAAGATCCTCCCATTTGAGCAGCCGACATCGCAGAGTAGTCTAATGTAGGCAAAGGCGTAACCGCATTTTACCTGTGACGAATAAAACATTCAAAGCACTTAAGAGTTTATCATCGACCAGGAATGTGACGTAAGATTCAGTAGTTAAACTGGGCAAATAAATCAAGATGACGAAATTCAACGAGAAGAATTTAGTGTAAGAACAGAAAGTAATGCTGAAGTGAGTGGTTTTTATGACCGTGAGAACATAATGACGTTACCTTCAAAGAAAAATATCTAAAGTAATTTAATCGAAGAATAGAACAGCAAATATTCCGACAAAAGTACTATAAGCTGACGTGACAGCAGGAGGAAGTTTTCTGAGAATAAACAAGCGAGAGAAGCCAAGCACCATTTTGGCAGGTTGCTCTATGTGAAGCTCCAACACATAATCACTGGCCCGTACCACAAATAGCGGGTTTCAGTCACCGATGTCAGGAAAAACAAGAAGTGTGTTTATTGACCAATTAGAATTTTACTTGTTCAAAAAAGCCTGACAAGCAAGATCAGTCCAGATTAACCATTGTCGAGCCCCCGACTGACCTTGAACAAGCATAAGCCAGTAATCGGAGCTAATATGGCAGTCAGCCTTGGGGAGGAAACGCGAATAGAATTAGGAGACCAATGATAAGCATCGAAGATCTTTCTGAGTGTAGGAAGAGGATAATTACGAATGGCAGAAACACGATCAGGTAATGGAGAGAGACCAGCAGAAGAAATTTTATGGCCAAGAAAAGTAAGAGAAGCAGCACCTAAATGCATTTCTCGAAATTTAAACGAAGACCAGCTTGAGATAAACGAGAGAAAACAGTACGAAGATGAGAAAGATGCTCTTCCAGAGAACGAGAAGCAACTAAAAGATCATCCCATGTAGCCAATATAACAAAGTGGGTAAACCAACGTTAAACATGATCGTATAAACGTTGAAGTCAGCACTGGCATTAAGAAGACCAAATGGGCATAAATATACATGAATTTGCCAAAGGGAGTTTTAATACCAAGTTGTTTTTAGACGATCATCCAAGGTTAACAGGAATTTTGAAGGAAGGCGATTTTTTAAATCAAGAGAAGAAAAAATGGTACATCCATTTAAAGAAGAAGTAAATCCGAAGGTGAGGAATAGAAATAGTATCAGCAACGTTTTAGAATTTAATATACCTGTAAGTCAACAAAACGAAAAGATCTAAGCCTTTTTTAAAAGTGAGCGAGAAGCGTAAGGAGAAGTAGAAGGGGAAAAATACCCTTTTTCCAGAAGCCTGTTCAAATTCAACACACGCAACATTTAACATTTCTGGAGAAAGTCTGGTGGAGCCTTTGCAAACAAGGAGAACTATCTCCTTTGTCTCAATAATGCATTAACTGGTGAAGACGCAAGAAAGATTAGAAAATAGGTTTGGATTAATCAGAATAACTTCAGAATGCAAGAGCGGAAAAAGAAGAATAAGAGGAGGAATCGGAAGATTGATACCTATAAATAGAAGAATTCGAAAGGAACCCAGCATTACAGTAGAAAGAGAAGTAGTGTCAATCAATAATCGACTATTGGCCATGTCAATTAAGGAATATTGAAAATGACTCAAAAAATTCAGCACAATGATGTTTTGTGTAACAGCGGCCAAGAGAAAAGTCCAACGGAAAGAACGACGCAGTCCAATAGATAAAGTAAGGAGTTGTTCACCATAGACAGCAATGCTAGAACCATTAGCAGCCCGTAAATGAGATAACAAACAGCGAGAGAAGAATCAAAACCATGAAACATTCACAATGAGAACTACTGCCCTGAGTCAATTAGGAAAATCGTTAGAATCACATCAAATATACGTAAAAGCGAACCTGGAAGAACAGCATTAACTTCAGGAATAGAAACAGAAGAAGAATCAACAGAAATAGGAACAGAAGTAAGAGCCGTTATAGGAGCAGTAACCGAAGATGAATAAGAAACAGTAGGAATAGGGAGCGAGCAGAATTGAATTGGAGGAAATGTACCAAGGGGAAGGAGCGCAATGATCTACGGGTCCGCCCCCGAAGGGGTAGTTTCCCCCTGAAAGACGAATTTGCAGATTTAAAAATTACAGGGAGGAAGCAGTTTACGTGCTCTAACACCAAAATGAAAATGATAGAAGCATAAAGGAGAACCCTGAGGGAGGTTGTGGCAATGAAGAACGGGAAGGTGAAGGAGAACGAGATCTAGTGTGCGAGAAGATGCAGATGAAGATTGCTGACACTGACAACGAGAGATAGAGGACATTTGTTGTTGCAAGGATACATAATTTGAACAATTCAATTTGTTCAAAAGGTAAGAATATTAGTAAAGAGGGTCTAAAGATGGAATTCTGGAAGGATGGAGGAGAAGGATACAAAGAGAAGAATGGATACAGAGAAGAGGAAGATAGATGCAGTTGGAAGAACGAGATATAGAAGGAAGAGAAGAAAGAGTTAGTAGCAATTTGAGAGGGAAAAGGAATAGAAGAAGAAGGCATAATTGCGAGAGTAGAACCCATAGGGGTAAAAGATGGATAAGTTATAGGAGAAGAAAAAGATTGATTGGCACGAATAATAATATCCGCGCGGTTCGGCTAAATCTTGAAGAGACAAGGCGTCACCATGAGAGAGTAAGGAAGTACTAACAAAAGCAGGAAGACGGTCCAGGAAGAGAGTGCGGAAGAAGAGATTGATACTACAGTCAAGGGGAACCAAATGAAGCAATTGGACGTGTAAGAAGTTTGTGAAGGACATGACGAATCACCCAACACCTCATGGTTAGCAATTCGTGAAACGGTGCATCAGATAGGAAAAGATGGCGACGTAAATAATTCACAAAGAGTAGATAGGGAGTGAAGAGAGGAGCTAACTGAAGGTAAAAGATTAGGAATTGATTTCTGAACTTCATAGGGAATGGAGAGGCAGAAAAGCATTAGCTTTCTCGAATTCTGTAGGAAGCGAAGCAAGGAAAATATCAAACTGCTGAATAGTAAAATCAATATCATCCCTCCTAAATTGTGGTGGGGTCAGGCGAGGAACACGCGAAATAGGCCAGGTAGTCACCGGCAAAGTTGCAGAAAGAGGAGGCGGTGGAGTACTCTGTTGATGTAGTTGTTGTTGATGTTGTGACATCAAAAATTGTTGATTAAGTGATTGTTGTAACAGATAGTGTTGGTGAGGATCATACAAAGGCAGAGGATGAGAAAAATTTGGAGATGAAGAAGGGAGAGGAAATATAGTCGAAGAAGAGGGAAGAGAATCAGATAACATATTAGAGGTAATAGTAGAAATAGTAATAGGAGCAAGTAACAATAAGTAGTAGAAAGAAGTAGTAGTGTGGTAGTAGTAGTTATAGTCTAGTAGTGAGTATAGTAATAGTAGTAGTGAGGAAACAATATTGAATAAATATTTTTTAATAATAACAAATTATTTACAGCGCAAGGATACTAATGGGTTTTCCAACAAAAGTAAATAACAATGATAGAAACAGAACGAAAATGTAACAAAAATATGTAAAAAAAATAAACCAATAATAATAATAATAGGAGACAAAAAATTAACAATATCAAAAGGGAATGGACAAATATCCGGGGTCACCAGTTAAAGTGACACAAGTGGCCACCTTTAATAGTAATTTCTAATTCAAGTTAAAGCGACACAATATGTCAACTTTAATAGTAAATTCTAGTACAATGGATGTATTTGGTAATTATCATACATAAAATTTTTAATATTTTTTTATTAATAATGATTAAAATGGGATGTTTTGCAATAAGTAGTTTTTGATCTTCTTAATTCTTTTTGGAGTTCAAAACTGAAGGTAAAATTAAGAACTTCCTTAGAGGTTTTGATTTAATGGAAACATCCTAGAGAAGTGGTAACAAAAGTGAATAACTCTGGCGGGAGTTACCCCTTTATTAGCTTTATTGCTTTCGTTAATAATCTATTAATAATATTTAGGAATAAAATACGTTTAAGGATTAAAAATAATAATTAATTGGAATAACAATGATAAGAATTAATAATAATAATAATAATAAATATATAATAATAATATATAATAAAAATTTATAATATATATAACTAATATTCAATTCCAATGGTAATTGAAAATACATAATAATATAATAATTATAATAATATAAATATAATAATAATAATAATAATATTTATATATTATATTTCACCCAGTGGTGTCCTAGAGGTACAGATGTTTTAAAAATATAAAATTTTTTTTTTAGTCATAAAGGTTTGTTATTTTGAAATTAAAAATTCTAACGTTTAAAAAACTTTTTCAATTTTAACTGAAAGAAAACAATTTTTTGAATATAGAATAATGTTAAAAATAGAAAAAGTAGGGTCATACAATATATATATATATATATATTAAATAATAATATATATATATATATATATATATATATATAATTATATATATATATATATATTATTATATTTATATATATATATCAATATAATATATATATATTCCTCGTGACTAAATTTAACAAAGCCAGATGTTTCATCAAGCAAATTATTGGGCTTTTACCGGTTGAGTTGTGACACAGGCACTACTAGACTTCCCACCTCTTGAATAAACTGAGTTGGGCTGTGTTGGAAGAAAAACGGAAATACCTAGATCAGCTAGCCATGGTCTTGACACGCTCTGAAGTTATTATATCAATGAGAAGTTCTCTAGTGATGGGTAAATCGTTCCAGACCAAGGACCATTTCCAAATGGTATTGGTCGTACGAGATAGAAAAATAGGGGGCACGAAGTTGAAACTTCAAACTCTAAACTTGGACTGTAACAATACCTTACATAAGATGGTAATTACAAAAACGGCCCTTCTCCTCAATGTGTTCCAACTTCCTCCTTTTCTGTTCATCACTACACTAGTGAATATAGACTTTAATTCAAAATGTTGGTAATATACAATAGTACCCCCCAAGAAATTCCTAATAACTTCAGTCAAAATACAAATTTGACGAAATAAGTAGCAAAATCATAAGAATCTACTGTTCGAAAAAGTAGGAATTTGCTGGAAATATAAAAACAATATGAAATTACTCAACAATATACCTGTAAATACCAAAATACACGGTGAGAGTCCAGTCAAGACATCTGACCACATACTCATCAAAGGGTCAGAGCAAAGCTTTGTCCCTTATACTTATCTGAAGGAGCCTTATATAACAATTTGGCTTCGCCTATATGCTTTTTCCCCAAAGTCTTCCACTATTCCCCGGGTGAATATTACCCACCACTAGGAAAAGAGCAGAGAGGGGTCAATTCCTCAACTTCACAATATAAATTTTTTTTTTTTAATACAGCTGTCCCTTGCCTTCCTCCCCATAACTAAAGGTAGGGCTCTAATATATCTGTGGGGCAATGATGAACAATTTCTTGGGTATAAATAAGTAGTAGCGGAATCAATCCCACTTTCCACTATTGATAGAAAGTTGTGGGGTGGACTAGAAAGAGATTGAAAAAATAAAGATACAAGGAAGAAGATTTTAGAATTACATACGTGACAATGCCACATACTAGTGAGCTAGGGCCGAAGGGATGCACAAAATCCCTCTAGTATTGGTTCTTATCGCTATGTTAAGTCTTAAGTTGCAATACCAAGATCATAACACCATAATAAGAATCAATACCACCTCATGCAGGGAAAGTGGCTTTTGCAATTAAATCTTTGATGAATATAAGGGGACTAAGTCGTGAATGCGCTTGTGTTCTGCATGAGGGTATGTTGTTACCGATATTAATGTATAGTAGCCAAATTATGGTATGGAGTAAGAGGTTTAGATCTAAGGTGCATTCTGTTTAGGACGATATTCTAAGGGGCTTATTAGGTGTGTGAGTAATTGATAAAATTAGGAATGAGCGTATTAAGGAGCTTTGTGGTGTGAATAGATGCGTGAATGAGAGAATAAATGAGTATATCGAGATGGTTTGGTCTTATGGAATGAATGGATGATAGTCGGTTGGTTAAACAGAGCGTGTTGGGGAATAGACTGGTTGGGAGACCTAGGAAAAGTGGATTGTCAGTAAAGGAGAATGAATTTAGTAGAAGCTGCAAGAGGGGTGTATAATAGGAGTTAATGGTTTGTTTTTTTGAGGAAGGTATGGTTGTTGGGGGTCTGTCCCAGGGGATCAACCCTTACATTGACAAGAATCCACGGTGGGAGTCCGTTGCGGTGTTGTGAAGCACTTGGTTGGATTTTTGGCATAAACGGGGTTGCAGTTAAGGATATGAGGGTAGGTTGAGGGGTGGCTTTCCTTTCTACTTACGTCATGTTCTATTTCACTATGGTTTCCTTTGTATATTGTGG
>JABUQX010047193.1:25000-35000 GCA_015478945.1 Trachelipus rathkii
ATTATTATTATTATTAATTATTAATTATTTTCAAATACCATTGGTAATTTGTTATTTGTATTATTATTATAAATTTTTTTTATTATTATTATTATTATTATTTATTTATTATTATTATTATTATTATTATTATTATTATTATTATTATTATTATTATTATTATTATCATTATTTTTATTCCTATTATTATAGTTATTTATTTTTTATTATACCATTTAGTAACTGTGGTAATTTCCGCAGGTTTCACTTTTGTTCCTTCTCTAGGATTTTCCATTAAATCAAAACGCTTGAAGAAGTTTAATTTTCCTTGTTTGAACTCCAAAAAGAATTGAAGATCACTACTTATTGCAACATCCAGTTTGACCATATTAATAAAAAATATTATAAATTTTATGTATGATAATCACCAAATACAACCATTGTATTAGAATTTACTATTAAAGTTGACATATTGTGTCGCTTTAACTTGAATTAGAAATTACTATTAAAAGTGACCACTTGTGTCACTTTAACTGGTGATCCCGAATATTTGTCCATTCCCTTTTGATATTGTTCATTTTTTGTCTCCTATGTTTATTATTATTGTTTATTTTTTTTACATTATTTTTGTTACATTTTCGTTCTTTTCTATCATTGTTATTTATTTATCTTTTGTTGGAAACCCATTAAGTATCCTTGCGCTGTAAGATAATTGTAATTATTAAAATTGTATTCAATATGTTTCCTACTACTACTACTACTACTACTACTACTACTACTACTACTATTACTACTACTACCTCTACTACTACTACTTCTACTACTATTGTTACTGCTCCTATTACTATTTCTACTATTACCTCTAATATGTTATCTGATTCTCTTCCCTCTTCTTCGACTATATTTCCTCTCCCTTCTTCATCTCCAAATTTTTCTCATCCTCTGCCTTTGTATGATCCTCACCAACACTATCTGTTACAACAATCACTTAATCAACAATTGTTGATGTCACAACATCAACAACAACTACATCAACAGAGTACTCCACCGCCTCCTCTTTCTGCAACTTTGCCGGTGACTACCTGGCCTATTTCGCGTGTTCCTCGCCTGACCCCACCACAATTTAGGAGGGATGATATTGATTTTACTATTCAGCAATTTGATATTTTCCTTGCTTCGCTTCCTACAGAATTCGAGAAAGCTAATGCTTTTCTGCTCTCCATTCCCTATGAGGTTCAGAAATCAATCCCTAATCTTTTACCTTCAGTTAGCTCCTCTCTCACTCCTTATTCTACTCTTTGTGAATTATTACGTCGCCATCTTTCTCCTTCTGATGCTACCCGTTTTCACGAATTGCTAAAACATGAGGTGTTGGGTGATCGTCTTCCTTCACAACTTCTTACACGTATGCTCTCTATTTCTGGTCCCCTTGCTGATAGTAATCAATCTCTTCTTCGCACTCTCTTCCTGGACCGTCTTCCTGCTTTTGTTAGTACTTCCTTACTCTCTCATGGTGACGCCTTGTCTCTTCAAGATTTAGCCGAACGCGCGATATTATTATTCGTGCCAATCAATCTTTTTCTTCTCCTATAACTTATCCATCTTTTACCCCTATGGGTTCTACTCTCGCAATTATGCCTTCTTCTTCTATTCCTTTTCCCTCTCAAATTGCTACTAACTCTTCTTCTCTTCCTTCTATATCTTCGTCTTCTGCTGCTCTCTTTAATCTTCCTCTGTTCCTTCTTCTATTTGTACTCCTTCTCCTCCATCTTTCCAGAATTCATCTTTAGACCCTCTTACTAATATTCTTACCTTGTTGAACAATATGAATGTTCAAATTATTTCCTTGCAACAACAAATGTCTTCTATCTCTCGTTGTCAGTGTCAGCAATCTTCATCTGCATCTTCTCGCACTAGATCTCGTTCTCCTTCACCTTCCCGTTCTTCATTGCCACAACCTCCTGAGGGTTCTCCTTTATGCTTCTATCATTATCATTTTGGTGTTAGAGCACGTAACTGCATTCTCCTCCCTGTAATTTTAAATCTGCAAATCCTCTTCAGGGAAACTCCCTTCGGGGGGGACCGTAGATCATTGCGCTCCTCCCTTGGTCATTTCCTCCAATTCCAATTCTGCTTCGCTCCATATTCCTACTGTTTCTTATTCGTCTTCGGTTACTGCTACTACAACGGCTCCTACTTCTGTTCCTATTTCTGTTGATTCTTCTTCTGTTTCTATTCCTGAGGTTAATGCTGTTCTTCCAGGTTCGCTTTTACGTATATTTGATGGTGATTCTAAACGATTTTTCCTAATTGACTCGGGCAGTAGTTTCTCTATTTTGAATGTTCATGGTTTTTGTTCTTCTCTTCCGCCTGTTGTTTCTCATTTACGGGCTGCTAATGGTTCTAGCATTGCTGTCTATGGTGAACAACTCCTTACTTTATCTATTGGACTGCGTCGTTCTTTCCGTTGGACTTTTCTCTTGGCCGATGTTACACAAAACATCATTGGTGCTGATTTTTTGAGTCATTTCAATATTCTTATTGATATGGCCAATAGTCGTCTAATTGATGACACTACTTCTTTTTCTTGTAATGCTGTTCCCTTTGATTCTTCTATTTATGGTATCAATCTTCCTGATTCCTCTTATTCTTCTTTTCACGCTCTTTTGCATTCTGAATTTTCTGATTTAATCCAACCTATTTCTAATCTTTCTCCTGCGTCTCACCATGTAATGCATTACATTGAGACAAAGAGTAGTCCTCCTGTTTGCAAGGCTCGCAGACTTTCTCCAGAAATGTTAAATGCTGTGCGTGTTGAATTTGACATGCTTCTGGAAAAGGGTATTGTTTCCCCTTCTACTTCTCCTTACGCTTCTCCGCTTCACATTGTTAAAAAAGGGCTTGATTCTTTTCGTTTTGTTGGGGACTACAGGTTATTAAATTCTAAAACTGTTGCTGATACTTATTCTATTCCTCACCTTCATGATTTTACTTCTTTTTAAATGGATGTACCATTTTTTCTTCTCTTGATTTAAAATCTGCCTTCCTTCAAATTCCTGTTAATCCTGATGATCGTCCTAAAACTTGTATTGCAACTCCTTTTGGCAATTTTATGTATAACTTTATGCCATTTGGTCTTCGTAATGCCAGTGCTACTTTTCAACGTTTGATAGATCATGTTTTACGTGGTTTACCCTTTGTTTATGCTTACATTGATGATCTATTAGTTGCTTTCGTTCTCTGGAAGAGCATCTTTCTCATCTTCGTACTGTTTTCTCTCGTTTATCTCAAGCTGGTCTTCGTTTAAATTTCGAGAAATGCATTTTAGGTGCTGCTTCTCTTACTTTTCTTGGCCATAAAATTTCTTCTGCTGGTCTCTCTCCATTACCTGATCGTGTTTCTGCCATTCGTAATTATCCTCTTCCTACCACTCAGAAAGATCTTCGTGCTTATCTTGGTCTCCTTAATTTCTATCGTCGTTTCCTCCCCAAGGCTGCTGCCATATTAGCTCCTGTTACTGCTTTGCTTGTTCAAGGTCGTCGGGGCAGCTCGACAATGGTTAATTGGACCTGAATGCTGCTTGTCAAGGCTTCTTTGACAGAGGTAAAAATTCTATTGGTCATAACAAACTTCTTGTTTTTAACTGAACATGGTGCTGAAACACGCCTATTGTGGACGCCAGTGTTATGCTGTAGGAGCTTCACTAGAGCAACTGCAAAATGGTGCTTGGCTTCCTCTCGCTTTTTATTCTCAGAAACTTCCTCCTGCTGTCACTCGCTATAGTACTTTTGGTCGTGAATTATTTGCTGTCTATTCTTCGATTAAATACTTTAGATATTTTCTTGAAGGTCGTCAGTTTTATGTTCTCACGGATCATAAACCACTCACTTCAGCTATTACTTCTGTTTCTTTACACTATTCTCCTCGTGAATTTCGTCATCTTGATTTTATTGCCCAGTTTACTACTGATCTTCGTCACATTCCTGGTCGTGATAACTCTAGTGCTGATGCTTTATCTCGGATCCAGGTAAATGCGGTTACGCCTTTGCCTACATTAGACTACTCTGCGATGTCGGCTGCTCAAATGGGGGAGGATCTTATTCTTCCTGCTGATACTTCTATCAAACTTCAAACTCTTTCTTTACCTGATTCTACTGTTCCTTTAATTTGTGACATTTCTACTGGCAGAGTTCGTCCTTTTGTTCCTTCTGCCTTTCGAAAACAGAGGTTTTTCTTACCCTTCATTCTCTTTCTCATCCTGGTATTCGTGGTTCTCAAAAACTTTTATCTTCTCGTTTTTTTTTGGCCTAACATGCATACTGACATCTCGTTTTGGGCTCGTTCATGTATTGCTTGTCAAAAAACCAAAGTTCATAGACATACTAAACCTCCTTTAGGTTCATTTCCTTTACCCTCTTGTCGTTTTGATCGTCTTCATCTTGATCTTTGCGGCCCTCTTCCGCCTTCGCGTGGGTGTACTTATTTATTGACTATGGTTGACAGGTATACTCGTATGGCGCTGAAAGTTACTTCCTCTTTCTTCTCCTTACTTGCGGAAAATATTTGCTACGTTTCTCACTAATTGGGTGGCTTCGTTTTGGTGTTCCTTTCTTCATTGTACTGACAATGGCCCAAATTTCTTCTCATCTTTGCGTGATTTTTTATCTCTACTTGGAATTGAGAAAATCCATTCCAGTACTTACACCCTCAAGGGAATTCTTATGTCGAACGCCTTCATCGCCAATTAAAGGCTGCTTTTGCGCTGCGCCCCTAATCCGCAACATTGGTGAAATCTTCCTTTGGTTTTGCTTGGTCTTCGGTCTTCGGTTAAGGAAGATTTGAAATCTTCTGCGGCTGAACTAGTTTATGGTTCACCTTTGCGTCTTCCTGGTGAATTTTTTTCCTCTTCTATTGATCTTCCCTTTCCGGATTATCCTTCTTTTCTCTCTAAGCTTCGTTCTATTGTTTTCTTCTTTTCGTCCTTCTCCTGCTCGTTCCCAATCTACTGCTGTGTACTTACCCAAGAATTTAGATTCTGCTACTCATGTATTTCTTCGTCATGATTCTCATCGTTTTCCTTTACAACCTTCTTATACTGGTCCTTATCTTGTTCTTCGTCACCGACCTCATTTTTTCACAATTCAAAATGGGACTCGTGTTGAAAATGTTTTGGTTGAACGTATTAAACCTGCTTTCCTTGACTCTTCCGATTCTGATCTTTCTGATAATCGGTTGCTCGATAATTCTTTTGTCCTTGATGATTCTTCTTATGGTTTGGATGATGATTCTTGGACATTGCTCTTCTTCCTCGTTTCCATCTTTTCCTTCCAGAATTGTTCCTGTGTCTTCTTCTCCTTTACACGAGGCTACTGCAGTTCCACCTTCTGTCCCTTCTACTAGTCCTTCTATTACCGCCACTACTTCTTCTTCTGTTTCCCGTCACATGCCTTCCTTGTCTTTTCCTCCTCCGATTTTACCTCCTGTCCTTGATTTTGCTTTACCTCCTGACATTTTACCTTTTCCTCCTGACGTTCCCTCTTGTGAAGTTTCCTCTTCTGTGTCTGTTTCTTCTCCTTCTCTTTATTATAGTCTTCATGCTTCCGCTGCATAGTTCCTTCTACCATCGCGACTTTGGAGTCGCTAATTGAAACCGGTACGTTTCCAGTCCTTCTTGAGAGGGAAGGTATCTGTAGTGACCCTACTTTTTCTATTTTTAACATTTTTATATTCAAAAGTTTTTCTTTCTTTTCAGATAAAAAGAAAAAGTTTTATTTTAAACGTAGAATTTAATTCAAAATAAACAACCTTTTACTAAAAAAAAACATTTTTATATTTAAAACTGTACCTTCTAGGATACCTATGGGTGAATATAAATATAATAATTGTTTGTTTATTAATTATTATATTATTATTATTATTATTTATTATTATTATTATATTTATTCTTATTATTTATGAATTATTATTATTATTATAAGTTATTATTCTTATTAATTAATTATTTTCAAAATGTCATTTATTGCATACGTATTATTATTAAATACAATTTTTTATTTATTATTATTATTATTATTATTTATTATTAATTATTATTATTATTATTATTATTATTATTATCATTATTTTTATTCTTATTATTATAGTTTAAATTTTTTATATACCATTGTAGTAAATGATGGTTAATATTCCGCAGGTTTCAAATTTTGTTCCTTCTCTAGGATTTTCCATTAAATCAAAACGCTTGAAGAAGTTTAATTTTCCTTCTGTTTGAACTCCAAAAAGAATTGAAGATCACTACTTATTGCAACATCCAGTTTGACCATATTAATAAAAAATATTATAAATTTTATGTATGATAATCACCAAATACATCCATTGTATTAGAATTTACTATTAAATTTGACATATTGTGTCGCTTTAACTTGAATTAGAAATTACTATTAAAGGTGGCCACTTGTGTCACTTTAACTGGTGATCCCGGATATTTGTATATATATATTATATATATATATATATATATATATATATATATATATATATATATATTATTTATATATATATATATATATATATATATATATATATATATATATCTATATTTATATATATATTTTTTATAGTATATATTATATATATATATATATATAATATATATTATATATATTATATTATATAATATATATATATTATGATATATTCAAACCCACTTAGGACCATTTATATATATATATATATATTCCTTAACACTTATTACCAATAATTGGGACAGTAATATATCCACATATATTAGTCATCGCAGTCTTATAATTAAAGAAATAAATATATTTATATATTTGCCCTCTCAGCGACTGATATTCTTTAATAGTTCCTTTACCAACTGTGATTACCACAACCACTTCGTTGTGGGTTCTGTATATTTTGTATATATATTGATGTACAATTGATTTACTAATTTAAAGTCATTCATTCATTTATAAATCCTCAATTGAGCTAATTATATATTTTTATACCTATATTCTTTAATTTCATAATAATTTATATTAAAATAAATTTAAAAATACTTTTTGCTCTTATGACTGTAGTTTCATTTAGTTACCGATAAGCAGGCCAAACATCATACAAAGAACTAGGTAATAACATTACATATCCACCTTTGGGATTTTCGATGAATTTACATTTTATGTCTGTCATCGCCCTAATCCAAATTATTAATCTCAAGGCTATCTTTTTTCAGATATATATATTATATATTATATATATATATATATATTATATATATATTATGATATTTATATCTATATTATTATAAATAATTATTATTTATATATATATATATATATAATATTATATAATTATATATATTATATATTTACATGCATTTCTCTCTGCTCCTTTAATAACTATTGATCTTCGTCCGTCAACTCGCTTACTTCTGTCGATGATTATGACATCAAGTGTTTGCATAATTTGATGTAACTCGTGGTCGATTGAAGTTTCATTTGGCAACCTCAAAACATTAACACCAATGGTGAAACAACCCTGGAAAATATTTTTATTTATATGAAGTCGAATTTCACACATTTTTTTTTCCTTTTAATTTTTAAAATATATATATATATATTATATATATATATATATATTAATATAATATATATATATATATATATATTAATATATATATATATATATATATCTTTTATTTATTTATATATATTATATTATATATATATATATATATATATATATATATATATATATATGCGGTGAGGTGTGCAACATACATCAGAAACCAAAGTTGGTATTGGTATAGGAACATGTTGTTAGTTAGTCAAAAGGAAAACCTCTCCAATCCAAAAAATAAATCACCCTAGACAAGACCTGCGACGAACCTCCTGTGATATTCGTCAATGTAGGGTTAATCCCTTGAGCCAGGCCCACCACCATTCACTCCTATTATATCAGTAGGAAAGTTCGATTGAATAGAAGTGGTGGTACAAGTTCATAATCTTGGGGGGAATGCAGGGTACCAGAATATCATGTGTGCTTAGGGTTATTGCAAAAGGGTAATGTTGATTAGCGGTTTAATGTCTAATAAAGTAACTATTGATGAAGAGAGTATAGACCTATAGGTGCGTCTGGTTCAAATGTATGAGTAGTGACTAGCATAGTGCAATATCCATGTAGGGCTAACAAGACGTCTGCATCGATGGTGTAGATGGGTTGTGGGAGATAAGGAGTATTGTCTAAGGTCGCCGTATGTCAAATGGTATATTAGAGCTGCAGGTGAGAAAAATTATAAATTAAGAATTGAGTGCATTTAGGTTGTCTTGGCGGAGGGTAATGAGTGTATCAATGGTTTTGGTCATTTTGAATTTGGATGGATGTATTGATTAAGCGATTGTATGAGGCGAGTGCGTTGGAAGCACCGCTGGGAGACAAAAAACATGGACTGAGTCAGCAATCGTATCTGCAGGGAAAGGAGTGGGAGTTTAGTTCAAGCGAGACGAATGGTGCCTAATAGATGATAATGTTGTTTTGTGTATGGGGTTTGGCATAGTTGTTGCCTGGCTCAAGGGATGACCCCGATACGATAAAAAGAATGCCACAGTGGGGGTCTGTCGCAGTGTTGTGAAGCTGGCATTGTAGTTTTTTTTACTTTTGTTTTAACTGACGTGACGAGCGATCTCACCTTCAAGGTATGAGGGCGTTCTTGTTGTCATGGGTCATGCTCTTTCTACTTACTATCTATTGTCAGTGTCTTGCACTTGTCGTGAGTAGAGGGGTGGACGGATGGACGGATTGGTGGTATACTTTCTATTAATATCTAAATATGTAGTGGGTTTTCTTTCTCCTTAACCACTTATTAAACAGTAGTCATAAAAATTACCCCATTTTGTTTTATATGATCTGATTAAAACAGGTATTTATACATTTTTATATTACTAATAAACCTATCTGCAGAGTGGGGCCTACAGGTTGTAACAGGTGATGCCCATATTGTACTGGGAGGGTTCGAATGGTGAGCAGGTCGGTGTACCATTTTAGGCACCTAACAACTGAATGCTACTTCGTCCAACTTGTTTTTTGGCATATAGGGGCAGTAAATATTTAGGGGGACCCGGGATTGCTCTCGACATTCTGCCCGACCGTAAGGAGGAGTAGTCTCCTACAATGAGAGTAAGATAGACAGAAAAGGCAAGAAATAATATATATATTATATATTATATTATATATTATATTATATTATTAATATAATATATATATATATATATAAAATAAAAATATTTATTAATTATAATATTTTTAATATATATAGTATTTTTTATATATTATATATATAAATATATTAGAGGTGTACCGGAATTCGGCCGGAATTTGACATTTTTTTTTCCCAGGTTCCAGCCGATTTTTAAATAATTCCGGCCGGAACCCGGAATTACTAATGTACTTGGTAATTAAGAAATTTGGAAGGGAATTATTTTACATAACCCAATCCCATTTTACAAAAAATAATAATGGTAGCCTTGTGTAGTATTCAAACACAGTGTATTACATACCTACAATATTGATTGAATAAAGTTTACTCAAGATATCTCAAAATATAGGATAATAAGATACTCATCAAATTCAAATTTAAAAATCCAAAATTAATATATATAATATATATTATATATATTATATATATATATATATATATTTATATATATTATATATTAGTATATATATATATATAATATATATATATATATATATATTATATATATATTATATTGCAATGGAATAAGTTCCAATTTTTCAAACTGGCTCTTAAGCCAGTGAGTAGTTAAAGAAATAAATGTGAATATTTAGCCTATCCAATATATCTGTAGTAAATGATATCTGATCAACCTTAGATAAGTTCTCGAATACTGCTGATCTCAATTTTATGTATGAAGTTGGTAAACATCATTCTCTAAAAATTTTTCTCACTAGAAAATAGATATTTTGGTTGAAGATGGGCAACAAGTTATATGAGTCCCTG
>JABUQX010047193.1:37500-48030 GCA_015478945.1 Trachelipus rathkii
TTACTTAAGCCCAACATTCTTTTACTTTGCGTAAAACTCATATCAAGCACGAAACAAAATATAATTTGCATTACTAATTTAACACCTACACGCGTATTTGATAGAAGTTTTTTGCTACGGCAGAATATTGTTTCCTGCATTGTAATAAATTCATTTGAAATTTTATTTTCGTTTACTTTTGATAAATAAAATAAGTTCATTTCCAATACTTTTTTTCTGTCTAATCCACAAAATTGTAAATACCCAAGCAACTCATGTTCGTTGCTTAAAAGTGAAAAACTAAATTGGACAATAACATCTTCACTCAAACCTTCTTACACTTACACTGAAGATATAAATAAAAATGCGCTAATATTTGCATTTCAAGTTATCGTACAATTCCAATTTCATTAATTTAAAATTTTATTAACTTTTTTTTAAGTGTTTTTGTATTTTTCAAAAGTGTTTCCTAAGTAAAATTTTACGCAGAATCTAAAAATGTATTCCTTTTCAGCGTAGCATTAATAGTTTTAAGATACATATGACAAGGTTAATCGGGAGGCTGATATATATATATATATATATATATATATATATATATATATATATATATATATATATATATATATATATATATATATATATATATATATATATATATATATATATATATATATATATAGAGAGAGAGAGAGAGAGAGAGAAGATATTCAAAATTCTTTCACATTTGCAATTTATTCGTACGCTTTCACGGGAAGTGAGCGAAAATTTTCGTATCTTTTCGCTCGTACAGCAAGGTATGATGCCTGGCCTGGCCCAATATAATAATATATGAAATATGAAGATCTATGTACGCCCATAGCTTAGAATTTTACTCTTACGAACAGAGTAGGAAGGAAAATTTCCAAATGAATTTAATTATTATTACTAAAGTAGTCGTTTTTCTTCAAATTTATTTTATAAATCGGTTTCTTATTTCACTCTCAAATGAAATTGTAATAATTTAGTTAACTTTACCATTTAAATTATTTTATTAAAAAGACTCAAAAATATTGGGTAGGAGCTGCCTGCCCTGCCTACCTTATGTATACGTCCCTGACATTTATATACACATACTTATATCCACGCACCTCTTCGAGACAACATCTTATAGACATCCCTATGTGTAGGGGAAAAAAAATTGCTCACATCGTATGTTCTGCGAGTCGTAGATGTCCACTAAGGGACGGTGGTAGTTGGGTTTGCTGCTCACTACCACTTATCTTTTGCTAGGAATGCTAATGCATGCCTCGTAGAAGGTCGTGATCACCGTAAACGGTCTTCTATCTTTCGGCGAAAATGTATGAATCGTATGGGTACATGGAATGTCAGAGGAATTAAGGTTGAGGAGAAGAGGAGAGAGATGATGGATGTATTTAGAAGGGGTAAGTTTGATTTGCTCGCTGTGATTGAAACAAAGATGAAAGGAAACAGTGAAAATGAGTGGTGTATTGTGAAATGTGAGTGTGCTAGTGTGGAAAGGATTGAGAGTTGGAGAGGAGTTGCAATTCTGAAGAGTGACTGGTGGTTCAGAGCTATGGTAGATTTTGTGTGCGAGTTCTAGAAATCTAATGGTTGAATTTGTTTGAAAAGGTCAATTAAGGTATGTGTGGTTCTGACATATGGTCCATCTGAGGGTAATGTTGAAGAGTGCGATTTTCTGGGATAATCTGAATGATGCTTTGGATGGGGTGAGTAGGAGCTTCAGTTTGATTGTACTGGGTGACCTAAATGGTTGGATAGATCAAAAAAGGGAAGGTATAACAGGTGGTTTTGGGGTGTCGGGAGAAAATGAGAATGGTAGGAATGTGATTAATTTCTGTGAGGAGAGAGGTGTGTGTGTAAGTAATACTTTCTTTAAACACAAGAGTATTCATAAGTATACTAGAGTTGGTACTCTAGTGAAAACTATGATTGATTTTGTGATGGTGAAGATGTTTTAGTATGTGTTGGATGTTAAATCAGTGAGAGGTTTAGGAATGGGATTATCGGATCATTATGTTGTTTTATATAAAATTAAGTTAGCGGGGGCTTGAATGGAGAGGAAGATGATTAGGAAGTGGATATAATTAAGAGTGAGAAGTTAAGCGAACAAGGTAATAAGGATAAGTATTTAAAAGAGCTCGCAAGTAAATCAGTTGAATGTGAACAAGTTGAAACTGAAAAATTCTGGAAGCAATTGAAGGAAGGAAGTTGTTAGCAGTGCAAAGGAGGTATGTGGATGTGCTAAAGTAGGAAGAAAGAATGTTAACAGAGAGTAGTGGAATGAAGAGGTGATGCAAGCGGTTAAAAGTAGAAACAGAAGAGTGGTTGAATGTACTAAAAGCCAATGAAGTTTCAAAAGAAAGATGTTTGGAATTATTTAAGGAGGAAAAAAGAAATACTAAAAGGTGCATACGTAGGAGAAAAGAAGAGGTAAATGAACAGTTGGAAGGAGGATGAATGGGGACTTAGAAGGGAATAGGAAGCTCTTCTGGAAGGAAGCGCGAAAGGTTAAGAATGAGAATAAGGGGAACCTACTTAGAATAATGAATAGGGATGGTGCTTTTGTAACTGATGAAATGGATGTGAGGGAGTGTGGAAAGAACACTTCGAAAATCTGCATAATATTGGCAGTAATGAAGAGGTGATAGTGAATGTGTGTGGGTTTGATGGTGCAAGAAGAAATAGGTATTTTGGGGATGAGGTCTTTAGCAAGGAGGAGGTAATGGGTAGAGTGAGAAAGTTGAAGAATGGTAAATCTGCAGGTATAGATGAAATTACTGGTGAAATGATCAAGAACGGAGGCGGATTGGGTTTGATTGAAATTGGAAGTTGTGTAAGAAAGCATTTACGAAGGCTATAGTTCCAAGGGATTGAAGGAGAGAGTAATAGTACCCTTTTATAAGGGTAAGGGGGATAAGGGTAACTGTAGGAATTATAGGGGAATTAGTTTATTGAGTGTTGTAGGGAAGATATATGCTGGTATTTTAGTCGAAAGAGAGCGTCGAGTGACCGAAGGATTGATTAATGAAGAAGGTGCGTTTAGGAGTGGTAGAGGATGTGTGGATCAAATCTTTACATTGAAACAATTGAGTAACAATAGGAAGAATAAATTGTATTTAGGTTTTATGGATTTGCAACAGGCGTATGATAGGATTAATAGAGAAGCTCTATGGCAGGTGTTAGTGATATATGGTGTTGGTTGTAGGCTTCTGAATGGAATCAAAAGTATCTATGACGATAGAAAAGCGTGTGTAAGAATAAATGGTGTGGAAAGTGATGCAGGGATGCGTTATGTCCCCTTGGTTATTTAATTTGTATATGGATGGGGTTATGAAAGAATTAGAGATGAGGTGACAGGAAATGGTGTTAGAATGATTGAGAATGGATGGGAGTGGAGGGTGCCTTACCTATTATATGCGGATGATTTGGTTTTGTGGTGAATCTGAAGAAAGTTTGAGAGGATTGGTAGAGAGATTTGGCAGGGTGTGTAAAAGGAGGGGTTTGAAATTAAACGTAGATAAGAGTAAGGTTATGGTTGTGAGTGAGGACAGTCCTCCGTGTGGTTATGTTAGATGGTGAGCAGCTGGAACAAGTGTCTGAGTTTAAATATTTAGGATATATGTTGGATGAGAAGGGAACGGATGATGCAGAGTGTAGTAGGAAAGTTGTGAATGGCATGAAGGTGGCTGCTGCAATTAAATCGTTGGTGGATGTGGGAGCAAGTCTTGAGTGCGCAAGGGTCTTACATGAGGGTATGTTGTTACCTGTGTTTAATGTATAGTAGTGAGACTATGGTCTGGAATAAGAGGTATAGATCTAAAGTTCAATGTGTTCAGATGGACAATCTTAGGGGCGTGTTAGGTGTGAATTGATAAAATGAGGAATGAACGTATTAGAGAGTTATGTGGTGTGAAGAAAGGGGTAAATGAGAGAATATATTAAAGTACGTCGAGATGGTTTGTTCATGTGGAAAGGATGAATAACAGTCGGTTGGTTAAGCGGATATATAGTTGCGAGTGTGTTGGGAATCGACCAGCTGGGAGAGCGAAGAAAAAGTGGATTGAGTCAGTAAAGGAAATGCCTGGAGGAGAGAAATGTGAGTTTGGCAGAGGAAAAGAAGAAAGATGCATAATAGGAGTGAATGGCGTAGTTTTGTGAGGGTGGTATGGTTGTGGCCCATCTGGGTCAAAGGATGAACCCCACATTTACGAGATGCCATAGTGAGGGTCCGTCGCGGTCCCGTGAAGCTCTAGGGTGGATTTTCTTACTGCGACGAGTTCTCACTAATAGGCATAGAGGGGGCGGTAAGGCTGGGCTTTCTTTTCGACTTGTCATATTCTTCTACTACTTCTCTTTTCCGATGCATGTCAAGCATCTACCCCCAGTCTTGGGGGGAAAAAAGGATGATGATGATATATTAAAATCTAGATAAAGCCATAGAAAAAAACCTTTATTTATAAAAAAATAAATAAATAATAAAAGTAAGGAAAATAAACAAAGTTCCAAAAAATTGATTTAATAAATCTTTACCTATTTTTTGTTTTTTCCATAATAATTGTAACAAATATTTATATAATGTTTTCACATAATTCAAATATAAAATCAGAAAAGAAAAAAGAAAAAGAAAAAAAGAATAAAATAATTGTATAATTTGTATATATAAAAAAATAAGTTAATACATAAAAAGTTTTTTTTTTTAAATTATATATATTTTAATAATTCCTAAATTTTTTTTTCTTAAGTTTCGGGAAATAAAACTGGAGTAACTTTCGGACATTTTAAGCTATCAATTGATTTACTACTTGGACCGTTAGATATTAACGAATTCGAATTATTATCTTCACTAGTACTCAAATTTTCATTGGTCCAAGTTAAAAGCTTTTGAGAAACTAAAGCAGATTTTGAGTTACTTAAACCATTATTTCCATTAGTAGTTTTACTATTAGTTAATAACAATCCACTTGAATAATTTTCTAAATGATGATACCTATCTTTTTGTTGTCTTATATATAAAGAAGAAAATTTTTTGTTACTACAGGAATTATTATTTTGCTGCTGTTGTTGTTGCTGCTGTTCTAACAAACTACTGCAATCGTTAGCATGAGTTTTGGTATTTGTTGTTGCCGTTGTAACAGGAGAAAAATTTAAAGAGGCACACGATATACTAGGATTATTTAGACTAGTTGCTAGACACGACGAGACAGAGAGAGTTTTTGCTGATGATGATGATGATAATGACGATGACGACGTTAAAGTTGTCGTTAAAGGTGATAACGTTGATGCAGTAACATCATGAGTTGAAGATGATAAATTTTTTACATATGAAGATGGAGATGATAATACAGAAGATGAATTTGTTGATAATATACATGATGGGGATGAAAATGATGGAGATGATAATGATGAAGATAATGTACAAGATGATAATGAAACTTGTTGAAATGTATTAGTAGCAGCAGCAGTAGTAGTTGTAGTGGTAGTAACCGTGGAAATTGAGGGAGGCAAAGTAGAGGAAAGAGAATGAATTCCTAATCTTAATGATTCATCACCCGTTAACGTATGACTTGATGATGATGTTGTACTTGAATGCTGTTGCGAAAGTTTAGAAGAGCCTATTTCACTTCTGTTATTGTTACAATTTAAGAAATGTGAAGAACATGAGGATGAAGAACTTGTGTCCGAAAATAGGAAACGAGATGAAGGCTGAGTCTGAAAATTGAAAGGAATGGAATGTATGCTATAATTTTTATTATTATTATTATTACTATTAGTCACTGATATGCAACTAGTCTTTCCATCACAATTTGTTAACGTCCACTTTGTGCTACTACTACTACTATTATGATTATTGTTGTTAATATTATTATTATGAATGCCACCTTTTTTGTAACTACTATTATCACTACTATTATCAAAAGTGTCACTATCACTGTTTTTTGTAATATTATTATTATTATTAAAATTAACACTAGTCACTGTATCACTTTGCTGAGAATGCGTTCCGGTAGAAAGGACATCAACCTCTTCTCCACTATCTTCTACAACAGAGAGGAGATCAATATCTTCTAAAGGAGGTAGCGTAACCTGTAGATCTGTAAGCACCCCCTCTTGTGACCCATCCAACATTTCAGCTGTCATATAAAAGGAAGAAGGAAGGCCTCCTCCTAAAGATGACGCACCTTCCTTCGCTCCCCTTCCAATACTAGCGGAACCATCTTCCCCTAGAAGATGCGTTGAAGATGAAGAATGCGAAATGCCCTCTGACAAACATGGAGAAGGAGGCACTCCGCTAACAGTCTCCACATCAACTTCTGCATCCTCAGAATCTTCAGAGGTATCAGCTAGAGTTGAAAGGGTAGGATGATAATGCGGCCTGAAATAAAATTATAAAATAAGTAAAATAAATACGTTTTTTTCTGGAAAATACCTACATTCAATGGCAAGGCCATTTTCAAGAGGGGGGAGGGGAAATAAAAATAGAGAGAGAATCCATCAAACAAACAGATACATGATTTAGAGAAGAAATTAAATAAAGCAGAAAAAAGATGATGGCAATGAAGTCCATAGGACAGCAGTTGCTGGAGAGAAGGTACACAATGATAAACCTATAGCTAGTTACTAATCTCATTCTCCACAGCAAATTCATGAGAACATGGCGACCCTTGTGTTAAGAGGGCGCCGTTGCGATGGTGCAATGCAAGAGTTCAACTCTATGGAGAATCTGTCGTTATATTGTCTATAGCATACAGAATACGCAACATCGCGTCTCAGAGATAAAGGATCAAGAGAGTCAGAAAGTAAAGTTCATTAATAAGTAAGAGTTAGAAGATGATAACACAAAACACCTCTTACTGGACTGCTCGGACTTAACGGGCATCAGACGCAACTTCGATACACTTGTTTCATTCGATCTTTTTGCCCAGCTCGCTGTTGTGGCACAATATCTCGGGATCGCCCACTTCTCGTAGGAGGGGAGCGGCTACTAGGTAAAAGTTGGAAATGGAATATTAATTAATAGTCTTTTAACCTTAGACTCAACCCTATCCAAAAGAGTGGTAGACCTGGTGTCGCATCAGATGGAAAACTGTACACTATACAAGGGAGGATAAGACTAGTGCATAGTTTGAGTTACTGTGCATAAAAAAAATCTTGCAGTTTGAAAAGAACTATCAGCTTTTTCGAGGCCACCTTAGCAACTGCTATGATTTGATTTTCTTTATATTAAGATTAAGAAAGTTTATCTTCATCACAGTTGAAACAGAAGAGAAGTCGAAGGAGATAGAAAGTCGGGAGATGTCTTTGAGATCGAGGAATGAAATAGTTGTTTCTAAAGAACTAGATTTCACAAGGTTGAGAAGACCCAACCGAGAAATTACATCTTAAAAGATAAGAATAGAATTTTAAAGTTTAAGTCGAGAAGCAACTAAAGATACAAAAGAAGGAGCAGATTTGGAATGAGTGAAGAAATAGAGAATGGAATGATCAGCATAAGAATGAAGAGAATTAGAAGTACACCTGTCGCTAATCAAAAGGAGGAATAGAGTAAAATATAAAACAGAATCCTGATGGTTCGCAAAAATAATTACATTAAATAACAAGGAGTAATGATGTGTAGAACATTACTCTTTGTTATAGTGATCTTTAAAAGTCTTTTTATTTCCAGACCAGAGTCAATCTTTTTTGTAACAAGTATTCAATTATTTAAATAAAATAAAATATAATAAAATTGGTGAGTAAACAGTCGTCATAAGATATTAAACTAGAGGTGACTACATATAAGAAATTGAAGTGTGTAGAGGAGTATCAGACCAACAAGAAAAGAGGGTGATATTGTATTCGGATTTTAGGGAGGAAGCAACCAAGCAGCGAAGATTTTATTCATATCTTTATTCTTTCATGAGTATCTATTAAGGACGAGACCTAATATAAAGACCATCTTGGACGTAACTTTTATAACTTGACTAAACTAATATACTACTAACAAATATTTATATCTATATATATTTATCTATTATTCATCTATATATTTTATGGAGCTCATTAACATCTCATCTCATCTGTCATAAATATACTTACTTTGGAATAACAACAGGTAATTTTATATAATTAATATTTCATTAATAATATTTATTTAACATAATAAAAAAAATGAAATATAATAAGTTCATTTATAATATAATATTATATATCAACCTGAGTTATATCTAATAAATTATTAGTGTCAATTGCGCATAAGCTCTGCTTTTTTTGGAAAAATAAGATGGGGTCTGATACAGAGGAAAAAAAGAACGAGGGGTAGATAGAGTGCAGGATGAAAGGGAAATGTCCTGTGTTTTCTGGACAGGAGCATGATTATGAGAAATGGAGAAGAGGAGTGAACGACTGGGTGGAATTGAATGAGAAAGTGAAGAAAAAGGGTTTGATAATAAGGTTACAATCTGGAGGGGGGGAGGCCGAGGAAATAACCAAGAATTTAAATTGAATTGAATTAACAAAAGAGTTCGTAATTCTCTCGTAGTATAATTCCCGGATCGTAGATACAAGATATGCTCAAGGAGTAGAAACGATTTACAATGTGTACTAGATGTGTTCAAAAATAAGAAGAGGAGAGAAAGAAACCTGAAAAGAGTATGAGATGAGATATGGGAAAAGTAATGGGTGAAGCGACCTGTTTAGGTATGAGTGAATGGGGAGAAGATGTAAAGGGAGCACATTTATTATACACAGCGAATTTGAAAGATTGGCAAGAACAGATTATTATTGGTGGATGTGGAGAAAGTGAATTAGAATATGTGAATATCAAGAAACAAATGTTACGTATATTTGAAGAAAGAAAGAGTGAGAAAAGTGATTTGAAAAGGTAGTGAAAAAAGAAACACCAAGTCGGTTAGATGGAAGGAGACCAGAAATGGATGATAAGTACAGGAGCAAGTACAATAGAGAAGAAAACAGGAGAAGTGAAAGGAAGAAAAACTGTTTTCGTTATACAAATGTCGGTGGAAAAAGGACATATGGGATGGCAATGTTTAAAAAAAGGGAGGAATAAGATGCTTTAAGTGTATGAAAGATGGTCATGTGGCCAAAGATTGTATAGAACAAATGGTGTGTTTAAAATGTGGTAGAAAGGGACATGATTCGAGAACATGTCAATCCAGAAATGAGAACATAAAAAAGTGTATGTATTGTCGTAAATGGGGACATGAGTAGAGCACATGTTGGTGGAAAATAAAAGAAAAAGAGGAGTAAAATAATGTGAGAGACTTGAACCTAATGATGATGGAGAAAAAGAGGGAATGATTGAGGCGATACTAGATACAGGGAGCAACAGTACAGTGATTGGAAGGGAATGACTAGAAGAGATATTGAGGAGTCTAAGTAAGGATGAGATAGTAAGATTAAAAGAGAGTGAAGAAAGAATTAACAAAACATATATACAGTTTTGGGGGATCAGATTATAAGGGGGAAAGAAGGTTACAAATACCAATACACAAAATGGGAAACAATATATTTAAAGAAAGATTATGTAAATGACATAAATGATAAGGAAATACCTTGGTTAATAGGTAGAAACACTTTACAGAACATGGGAACAATAATAAACTTACAAAATAACAGTAATAAAATTAACCAAAATTAGGGTTTACATTATACAGGGAGGGTGGATAAAATAGGAACACATTAGATTACCCATTAATACCAAGGAAAATATAGGATCTGGTTTGGAATAAGAACAGTGGTGATAGGAAACAAACGAAAAACAGAATGAAGATGAAAATTAGAAAAAAAACAAAACAATTTGGACATTGTAGTAAGGAAAATATTATAAAAATGATGGAAAGAGCATATGGTGGGGATAATACATATGAGAGAGATAGAAAACAATTACAACAGACAATACATAAAGTGACTGAAACATGTCAAGCATGTAGAGTATACAAACATACACCTAGTAGACCAATAGTGGGTTTGGAAAGAGCAACGAGGTTTAATGAATTGTTATCGGTAGACATGGGAGAATTGGATAGGAAGAGGTTTCTAGTTACGATCGACGAACTGACAGGATATATACAGGCTACATGGACTAAAAGTAAAAGACCATCAGAGATAGTGGGTAAGATCATAGATAGATGGATAAGTGTGTATGGAGCACCCGAAAAAATATTATCAGATAACGGAAGAGAGTTTCAGAATCAAAACATGGAAGAAATGTGTGAAATGTTTGACATCAAATTATTAGCAACAGCAGCTGAGAGTCCATGGAGTAATGGAAAATGTGAAAAGGCGGTAGGACTGTTAAAAGAAAATATAAGAAAATTACAAGAGGATGGTTATCAGAATAAAATGCTATGTTTAAGATGGGCAGTTTATGGGAGAAATAACATACCAAATAAGGGAGGGTACGCAGCTAATAATTTGGTTTTTGGATGGCATAGAGGAGGTTCAATAACAAAATGGGATGTAGATCAGAATGAGGGATGGGAAGAAAAAATGGTAACTGAAAATGCTAAATATAGACTAGCAGCATGG
>JABUQX010047194.1:0-5000 GCA_015478945.1 Trachelipus rathkii
ATATATATATATATAATATATATATATATATATATTATATATATTAGTGATGGGCAGATGTCATTTTTTTTGCATCCGCGGATGCGGATGTTGATTTTAACATCCGCGGATGCAGATGCGGATGTGGATTTTAATATTATATATATAGTATATATATAATTATATATATATATATATTTTATATATATATATATATATATAATATATTATCTATTAACAGCTATTATGTATCGGATATATATATATATATATCGAGTTTAGCCACAATCTATCTATTATATAAATTGTTACCTTTTTTTTTTTTTTTAAGGTGTTGTGGGACTGGGAACCTCAACTCTAAATGGATCTCTCGCATCAATCCTCTATTTCCCTATACCTCCGATCCTTAATGAAAAGAGATTGTTTTACATGGTTTTATATACTTTTTGCTTTTAGTATTGTGAATATTCAAATTTATGGGAATGGTTTTGTCTTGTGAGAAGATCATTCAATTTTTCTGCCTTTTCTGTGGTAGTTCTGTTTTCTCTTTTCATCATAATATAGTTTGCCTTTTTTTCAGCATTGCTAATTATTCCTCTTCTAATTGGAACTATTCTAATTCATTGTAGAGGACATGTGCTAAGGGTATTTCCTTTGCAAGTTTAATACTTGAGCGTGGGTAACATTTGCCATTTTGCTTAATATAACACTCTCAACATGATCTGTATTAGGTATATTCGTCATTTTGTAATTTTTGTTATCTAGTCGTTTTTTTTCTGGCGATATGTTTTCAAATTCAATTTTGCACGCAATCTTTTGATAATTAGCGTGTGTTCTTTTCATCACTTACTGGAACTGTTAGATATTCTATCCAGTTAATCTGTTATTGATTTAATTATAGAAGATGTTGTGTTCTGTATTATATTTCATTTTTTTTTCCATTTTTATGGATGGCTAATTAATAGATCTGTTTCGGAATTTGAGTTATTCCCTGACAAGTTTTACATCTAAAAGCGTGGTAATACATTTATTGCTTAACATTTTCCACTACAATTGATTTGGTATCATCATTTGAATTTATAATCGGTTTTTTATCTGGTGATTATGTAAGTTATTTTCAAATCATTTTGCACTAGTTTTATTTTTTCTGTTTTTTTTTTTTTTTTTTTTTTTCTTTTTTTTTTTTTTTTTTACATCTTTGTAATGCCTTGTGTGCTGATCACTCAGTGTGGTTGAGAGAGGATGGTGTTTCCAGAATCTGTTATTTGTTTACTTTTGTATGAATGTGTGTGTACGCTGTATGATTTTGTCTTTTTTGTGCGCTGTCTGAATGTGGGTGGCGGAATTTTATATAAATGAGACTGTTCGGATGGCAGTTTTCCTGAACACAAAGTAACGATTTAACTGTTCTAATATCGTTACAAAAAGAGAGATCTGGTGGCGCGTTGTTATATTTTACTATGGGAATCTGAATGGTAATGTTCGAAATAGTATTTTTGGAGGTCATTATTTATTTCCTACAGAACGGCATTAGCTTGTTTTTTTCTACTTCTTAGGTTTGAGATGTTAAGTCATTTTTCTATTTTTTTTTTAAACCGTCATGCAGTGGTTCCATTTGAAGAATTGTTTTCAAAATGCTTGCTTAGCGGGTGTATGATTAATGTGTGTTGTGGCATAAGTTGACATGATGCTGTTTAGAGGGCGGCTGTATTTGTCTGGGTGTTTTTTGTTCGACTGTTTGTTGATAGCTATAATCCGCAGTGTGATCAGTAGATGTTCCATTGTCCAATTTGGGAATAGATTTAATGCTTTGGAATATTTTTTTCTGAGGCGTTGGCTGTATCGAGCATATGTATATGTTCTTTGAGCAATATGAGTTCTGTCTTCTCATCAATTGAGAGTGGGGTACTGGTTTTTTATTTCCATGATCGAGTTGGATATGTTCTTGGCAACTATTAATGATTATTGGAATTAATGATATGCTTGTTTTTATGATATCCTCTCTTACACTTCATATTTCATTTTTTATTTTTTATTTTTTTTTCCAGATTCATCTTTAAGTTTATTTTTTTAATTATATAAATTCTTTATCATTAATATCTTCGACAATTATAATCATCCCGTTTTTTTTATTTGCAACTATTTGCCGCAGGGCAAAGCGCGGTATGCGTGATTAGCGTATAACTTAATAATGTTGTCGGATCGGATGCGGATTGTTACCCTTTTTGCATTACACTAATTTTAATATATTATATATTTTTTATATATATTATTTTATTATAATATACATATATAATATATTATATATTATTATATATTATTTTTATATATTTATATATTTATTATTTATTTATTATTATTAATTATTTTATTATATTTTTGTATTTGCCCCTCACCCTAATATTGCTCTAATTTATTTTTCACTGGCATCCTTTCATTATAGTTATATTATATTATATTATATTATTTTATATTATTATTTTATTTTATATATATACTATATTATTTATATATATATTATTTATTTATTATATATATATTATATTTTTTTATTATATATATATATATTAATTATATTATTATAATTATTATATTTATATATATATTTATATTAATTAATATTATTTTAGAGGATGTATTCAGATCCGGCCAGGAATTTGACATTTTTATTTCTGGTTCCGTAGTCCTGCCTGGAATTTTGATCATTTTTTTTTTTTTCTAGGTTTTCCTGTTCTCGGCCGTGGAATTGTTGAGAATTCGTCCGCGTCCGGGTTAGACGCGCGGGGAATTTTTACTAATGTTAGAGAGTTTGGATCTATTTTAATAGGATTTGCTGGATATGTGGATTTGATGTGTTTACATACCGATTAGTCTCATCTTTGTAACTAAATATTTATATTGGTAGCTTTCTTTGTGTGAGATCATTTTTATCACAGTTGTTGAGTTATCATACTCTATCAGTATGTTTATTTAAATATAATTTAGTTTTATCTTAATATCTTCATAAGAGTGGAGGGATTGGATAGAGATATCCATTAAATTGCAATGTGATATTTAGGAGAATCCAGAGAGATTAATATAGATGTAGCTGTATAGAGATGGAGAGTATATGCTGTATGTATGTATTTATATATGTTTGGAGGTATAGCTAGTTTATTAATTTTCTTATATTAAATATCTATACGGTGTACTATTTATGGTTATTATTTTTTTGTATATAGTTTTGGTGTATTATAGTATATTATATTTTGTATATATTTATTATTAGTTACATATATTGTCAACCTTAAATTATGTCTGCAGGTATGTGAATTACATTAGTTCCAGGTATTTTCATATACTGCGTCGTGGAGCTAGTGAGTAGTTAAATGAAATTAATGATGTCTTGTGTTTGGATATTTTGAGGCTCTTCCAGTTAGTATGCGGAGTATATGTTGGTGATATCTGGTCAGCGTTAGTATAACTTGCGCGAAGTGAGCTGCTGCAGTCGGCTAGAGTTTTTGCGTGTAGTGGTAATTGTTGGTTTAACTATCATCTGTGCCTCTGGCGAAAAATAATAATAGTTTTCTTACTAGGATAATTGAGTATTTTTTTGTGTTGATAAGATTGGCCTAAATGCGAATGTTTCTAGATGGAGTCCCTGCTCTTTTCAGTGATCTGTGATATAAGCTATCGGTTCTTCTAACTACTATAATTCTTTTAGTTTTGTTTTTCTGATTGAACGGTCTAGTGTGGTATTTTTTTGGTCATTTGAGTATATGCAAATGGTTTTTTTCGGGTTGAATTTTTGCTGTTTGACAGGTTGGTTGTATCTCATTGTGTGTTTTTCATCGGCTTTGCCAGTTTCCGCTCTTAAGTTGTGGTTGGGGGTGTTTCAGGTTTTTAAGATAATATTGGAATTGCTCTTGTTCGTTTTTTACTTATCCAAATTTTCTGTTTTACTTTCTGTCCTAGTCAGTCTCTTCGGTGATGATTCTCTCCTGAGATTTCTTATGATATGTTGGTCTGTTGTTATTGTTAAATTGGTATTTAGTTTAGATTATGTTTGAGTTTTTCTGTTGTCAGAGTGTTTTGTATTATAGTTATGCGTTGCTAACATTATTGAATAATAAAAAAATCTTTTACGAATGAAATGATTTTAAAAATTTTTTTAATAAGGTTAGTATTAAGACAAGCTGAAATCAACTAATGAATACAATCTTAAAAGTATATATATATATATTATATATATAATATATATATATATATTATAATATATATATATATATATATATATATATAATATATATATATATATATATATATATATATATATATATATATTATATATATATATAATAGTGAAAAAGTTTTGAAAGAATGGTAAATCTTTGGCAGGTATAGATGAAATTCTGGTGAAATGATCAGAACGGAGGGCGGAGATGGTGAGTTGATTGGACTTTGAAGTTGTGGTAAAAGCGTTTATAGAGGGTAATAGTTCCAAGGGATTGAGAGAGCGGTTAATAGTACCCTTATAATAAGGGTAGGAGAAAAGGGGAACTGTAGAAATTAATAGGGGAATAAGTTTACTGAGTGTTGTAGGGAAGGTATATGCCTGGTATTTTGGTCGAAAGAGTGCTGAGTGACTGAAGGACTGATTGGTGAAGAACAAGGTGCGTTTAGGAGTGGTAGAGGATGTGTGGATTCAAAATCTTTACATTGAACAAATGATTGAGAAAATGAGGGAGAAGAAGATAAAAATTGTATTTAGGTTTTATGGATTTGTGACAGGCGTATGATAGAGTTAATAGGGAAGCTCTATGGCGGTGTTAGTGATATAGGTTGTTGGTAGTAGGCTTTTGAATGGAATTCAAAAGTAGGTATGTTAAAAGTGAAGCATGTGTAAGAATAGATGGAGTTAAAGGTGATTGGTTTAGGTAATAGCGGAGTAAGACAGGGTTGTGGTTTGTCTCCTTGCCAATTCATTTGTATATGGATGGGGTTTATGAAAGAATTTGAGGTGGGGATGAGGAAATGGTGTT
>JABUQX010047194.1:10000-27500 GCA_015478945.1 Trachelipus rathkii
CATATCATACACATCTAACCAAAACATACCTTCAAAACCGCCCAGATACATTTACTAAAACCCCTCTCCCAAAACCTTCCTATAAGAAGAAACGCTGTCCCAGAAGAAGAGCCAAATCGACCTTGCCCGGAGCAGATCAGTGTCCACACCTAAACTCAAGCATATAAATTAGATTCAAACTAGAAATAAGTCACCTCCCCCACTTGAAACAGATGTTATAATTCCATGACAACAATAGAGCACCTCCTTCTGGGGTGCTCTGCTCTTGACGCCCCCCGTGCGCCGATTTCTCAATATCCTCACTTCTCGACCTGTGGAACCGCCCAGTGGCCGCAGCCGGCTTATATATATAACTTGTGTTATATATATATATATATAATAATAATATATATATTATATATATATATATATATATATAATATAATATATTTATGTTAATATATTATGACTAGAGTTTCTCCAAAATGATTTTATATATCTAGTGATGTACGCTGGGCAAATGCCCAGTGGGCAGGCATTTATAAAATGGGCATTTGTCCAGGCATTTGCCCATTTCATAAATGCCCGCCCAAAAACTGGGCATTTATATAATTATCAGTAAAAGATGAATTATTGACAGCATTTGAAAAAAAAACATTCAAAATATAGTTATTTCATTTTTCGCATTTGTATTTATGTATTGTATTTGTATTTATATATTGTTACCATCACCCACCTTCCCTGCCCAAGACTGGGGGTAAAGTGCCAACATGCACTGAAAGCAGAAAAGTAGTAGAAGAATATGACACAAGTCGAAAATTAAGCACAGCCTTACCGTCCCCTTTATACCTTTTAGTGAGAACTAGTTACAGTCAGAAAATCCACCTTAGAGCATCACGGTATCACAACAGACCCTCACAATGGCATCTCATCAACATTAGAATACTTAGAAATAAAGAGACAGTAAGAAGCCACATGGGCTTATCAAGACTGTGCCCAGTCAACACCAACAGAAACAATCACCACACACATGTCAATATGCAAATCCACAAAGACATCCTCGGGCTTGTCAATAACTGCATCAGTAATACAAAGTCTAAAACATGCTCATGAAAAAAACATCCTAGGGCTTGTCAATAACTACATAGTATACACAAAGGTCTACATTAAAGAAAACTATAGCTAAAGTACACGCCAACTCACACTACAAGCTTAAACACTAAGTAACATGCCAGTTTAACTTAATAACTACTTGTAACTAAAAACCCGCAGATTTGGCTTTACTAAAATAAACTAATATGACACACAAATCCATCCATATACCTATCCACCCTTTCTTAAATGTTGCACTCGAGTCATTCTCAACAACTTCCTGTGCAAACAATTCCAAAATTTAACAACCCTTTTGCTGAATGAATGCTTTCTTACATCAAAATGGCATGCTTTCTTTTTACTTAACTAATGCCCTGGTCTCCGTCCATGCTCTACTAAGAAGAATTTAATTAGTCTCTGTATATAAATGATTGTAAATATTTTGTAAGACCTTGATCATATCCCCTCTGGAAATTGCATTCTACAGAAAACATCCTAACTCACTTCACCTCTCCTCCTAGCTCTTACCCTCAAACCCAGAAATCACTTTTGTGTGTCTACTTTGCTCTCTCTAGCAAATCTGTCTTTAAATAAAGGATTCAAACTTGTGCACAATTACCGTACTCTAATACTGCTACATAGATATTATACAGTTTTCTTATAACTTCCTTGCTCTTGTAACTCATTACGATTATTATGCCCCAGCAATCTTAATTAGCTCTTTATTTCTTGCCCAAACACTGCCATTAGCTACTTTCAATTACTGCTTAAATTAATCAGACCTAAATCTTTTTCTTGGTCCACAGACTCAAGACAATCCCCATTCACATCGTAGTTAAAACTTTTATTGGAGGAACCTAGATGAAGAAAACTTAATTCATATATTATTTGCCACTAATCTGGCCCACCAAAAAGTTTATCAAAGATCATTTTGAATATTTATACATCCTTCAATTTCACTATTCTCTACTGAGGTAGGCCACTTTGTATCATCTGCAAACTTAGAAACCTTACATTTAAGTCCTTGGTCTAAATCATTTATATAGGTATATGAGGAACAATAGTTACCCCAGCACTGAACCCTATTGGACACCACTCTTCACTATTTCTCATGATGACATTGCCATTTAGTTGTACACACTGTTTTCTATTCCACAACCACTCTTTAATCCAACCATGTACCACTCCACCTATACCACAATGCAATAACTTCTTCATCAGGCTTATGCGGGCCACATTTTTCCCTCACAAACCCCTGGAATTATTCTTATTATGGAACCTTTATTCTCTGCCCTGCCAAACTTAACATTTCTCTCCTCCAGCAGGGTTGGTTCACACTTTCTGGAAAGTCAGGGAAAAAAATTGGTCAGGGAAACGTTTTAAGATATGCTGAAAGTCAGGGAAATTTTAAAATTTCAAAACATATGAAGAATGATCCATGGACCAAGTTGCAATATTTTTGATAATTTTTTTCCTTACTTGTATTTTATTGTGGAATAACGAGATGTATTTGGATAAGTGATGAAAAGGATAGTCGAGAATGACATTCCATAAATCTACTTCTATTCCTGTTTCTTTTTATTTTTAGTTCACTATTACCTACTATTCTTCCTATTCTGTTCGTAGAGGTTGTTCCAAGTTCATCCTTTTGATTGAAGGTGATTGGTGTATGGATGTGTTTTAGACTGTATGACTTATGACTTAATCTTATATCTTTTTCTTTTTAGGGATTTATACTTTTTGAGGTGTTTTTTTTTTTAGGTTTGACGAAGTGATTTTGGATTTTTGTGCAGTTGAAGGTATTTTATTTATAAAATGACTTCAAAAAATTTTTTTAACTTTAAACGACCAGTGGTTGGACGTCAAACTGAACCCACAGTTTATCAGGTGGGTTGGGTAAAGGACCTGATAGTTCCAAGCATAACTCTAAGATGTAAAAAGAACTTTGATCTATCTAACATGGGATGCCAAGCCGAAGTTTCACATTCAAGAGGGGAAACTCATCTGAATTTAATCAAAACTCGGCAGGACCAACCATCATTGAAAAACTTTTTCGTTGTGTTCTAATAATACAAATATTAAAAGTACAAATATTAGTGAAAGTGTGTGCACTGAAAATTATGCCATTCCATCAACTTCTAATCATAATCAACCGATTGTAAATGACCCTGAGTGTTCTATTAATAACCAACCAAAATCAGTTTATCAATCAGTTTCATCTTGTTTGCATTAAAGATGATGTTACGATCTGAAATACTATGGGCATTAAAAGTGGTGGATGATAAAATGTCTTTAAACTCGTGTGCAGATATAAGGGAAACATTTAAATTAATGTTTCCAGATAGTGCGGTAGCTTCAAATTTTAAAATGGCACTGATGAAATGTAAATATGTGATTAACCAGACTTGCTCCCTATTTTTCTAGAAAGCAAAAGCACAATACACTCTACTTTGCAGTGAAGCTCATTCTACCCTTGAATTAAAATTCAAAATATTTTTGGATGGTGATTGTCTTTCTAAGAGACTTGATTAGTTTTTTTTTTCTATAGTACCTGGGAATCAATGTTATGTGGAATTGTGGCAAATTATTAAATTAGGACTGATATTTTCACATGGAAATGGGACAGTGGAAGGAGGGTTTTCTATAAATTAAGCAATTTTAGTGGAGAATCTGAAAGAACATAGTCTGATTTCTCAAAGAACAGTGCACAATGCTATAAGATCTCATGAAAGTATTCATAAAGTTCCTATCACTCAAAAAATGTTGACAAATGTAAGAGCTGCCCATAGGAGATATGAAGAACATCTCAGAGTCAAAACAGAACCAAGAAGAAGAAGATAATAAAAAGGTTGAAAAAAGAAAATTATCCATACAGATCTATAAACTTGAAGAGCAGACAGAGAAAGATGTTAAAACTGAAAGCTTTGACAGAAGAAGCAGCTGTAAAATCAAAAATTCAGATGCTTGAGAAGAAAAAGTTAACCTAAATCTCCCCATTTAGAACTTTTATGATCACAGTGGACGTTATTCACCTAGTCCATTAATGTAAGCTTTTAATTTATTTCCTTTTTGTATAAATAAAACTGTTTTCTTTTGGAAAAAATAAAAAAAGAGTGCGTTGGACGGCTATGGGGAAGGTATAGGCTGATTACTAAAAAAAAAAAAATTTTTTTTTAAATTCATCCATGATGATGAACAGTTTCTAAAGTAAATTTTCAATAATTTAATGTATGAACTGAGTAAATAGGCTGCAATAATGATTAATAGATATTTTATACATCAAAAGTAACGAACACGCTGGTCATGGAAAATTTGCGGATTTGGTCAGGGAATGTCAGGGAAAGTACTTGTGCTTGGAACTTGCAAGTACTTTTGCCATTTTTAACTTGCCAATATTTTTTTTTTTTTATCATTTTCCTACGTATTGATATTATTATTTCTTATATATGGTATGTATTGTAAACAAATTTCCATTTATGAATATAAAGTGTGTCATTATATATATATATATATATATATATATATTATAATGAATAGTATATATATATATATATGTATATAGTATATATATATATTATATAGTACTCTAATCATATAATATATTATATATATATATATATATATATATTATATATTTATATTATATATATATATATATATATATATATATATAATATATATATATATATATATATATATATATATATATATATAGTATATATATATATATATATATATATATATATATATATATATATATATATATATATATATATTTAAATGAATGAGTCAAAGGAGATTTTACTCTCCATCAGCGGGATTCGAACATTGGACTCCGCGTCGCTGAGTAACAATGACCGGGAGCTTTATCCACTAAGCCATCCGCGTTCTCAAAAAAGAACGCTTCAAGCGTAGTTTTTAAAGCTCCCGGTTTTCTCATCCCATAATTGCTGAGTACTCAAAGGCCTGGCCCCCATTTTAAATGAATGAGTCAAAGAAAATTTTAACTTCCATTCAGCGGGATCGAACATACCCGCTCGCTGAGTAACAATGACCGGGAGCTTTATCCACTAAGCCATCCGCGTTCTCAAAAAAGAACGCTTCAAGCGTAGTTTTTAGTTAGTTAGTTTTTTTAGTTATGGTCGTGAGTGAGGACAGTCCTCAGTGTGAAGTTATGTTAGATGGTGAGCAGCTGGAACAAGTGTCTGAGTTTAAATATTTAGGGTATATGTTGGATGAGAAGGGAACGGATGATGCAGAGTGTAGTAGGAAAGTTGTGAATGGCAGGAAGGTGGCTGGTGCAATTAAATCGTTGGTGAATTTAAAGGGACTAAGTCTTGAGTGTGCTAGAGTCTTACATGAGAGTATGTTGTTTACCCCTGTGTTAATTGTATAGTCAGTGAGACTTGGTCTGGAAATAGAAGTATAGATCTAAAGTTCAAATGTGTTCAGATTGACAAATCTTAGGGGTAATGCTAGTGTGAGAAGAAATTGTAAAATGAGTAATGAAACGTAATTAGAGAGTTGTGTGGTGGTGAAGAAAGGGGTAAATGAGAGAATAAATGAAAGTATGTTGAGATGGTTTGGTCATATGGAAAGGATGAATGATAGTCGGTTGGTTAAGCGGATGTATAGTGGCGAGTGTGTTGGGAACCGACCGGTTGGGAGACCGAAGAGAAAGTGGATTGAGTCGGTAAACGAATGTTTGAAGGAGAGAAATGTGAGTTTGGTAGAGGCGAGAAGAAAGGTGTATAACAGGAGTGAATGGCGGGGGATTGTGAGGGGGTATGGTTGTGGCCACCTGGACCAAGGGATGACCTGTACTTTGACGATCTACCCATAGTGAGGGTCCATCGCTGTCCAATGAAGCTTTAGGGTGGATTTTCTGACTGCCGAACGAGTTCTCACTAATTAATGGTACTGAGGGGGCGTTAAGGCTGGGCTTTTTTCGATTTTTGTCATGTTCTTCTACTGCTTTTCTTTTCCGATGCTCGTCACGCACCTTACTCCCATTCTTGGGAAAATAGAACGTAGATAAAGAAAGAAAGAAAGAAAATATATATATATATATATATATTATATATATATATATATATATATATTATATAATATATATATATATATATATAATATATATATAATTTATATAAATACGGCATATATCTATAATATATAATAATATATATATATATATATATATATATTATAATAATTCAGAACGGTGGGGTTATCTACAACGGTGAAGAAATGTCCTTGTTGCTCAAAAGAAGTTCAAAGTCTTAAGCGACATCTCAGAGCAATACATTATTATCACAGGCCCAGAGGAAAAGAAAATTAAAGGTCAAAATTCGGCTTCGTCTCCATTCAAAACCTTGCAGCTTTGCAGCCCTGATAATAACTAAGTTGTTTTTTAGTATAATTTTGTTGACTATGTTACTTCTTTCTCAGTAACCAAATTGCTCAATTCTGAATGATTTTTCATTACAGCTCTCTGGGACACTGTCGGGCATCTGAATTTGCATAAAAGAAAGTTTAAATGTGCCCATTGTAATTATGAAAGCAATTGTAAATCACTCTTAATTAAGCTCTCATCTGCTAACTCACTGCAATATTAAGTTATTTAAATGTTCTGAGTGCGGCTATGAGTGTAATCGTAAAGGAAGCTTAAAAACACATATTCTTTTGCATCAGAACATAAAGTTATTTAAATGTTCTGGGTGTGACTATGAGTGTAATCACAAAGGAAACTTAAGATTACACTTGCTTACGCATCAAGATATAAAATTATTTAAATGTTCTGAGTGTGGCTATGAGTGCAATCGAAAAGTAAACTTAAAAAGACATATGCTTTCGCATCAAAAAATAAAATTATTTGAATGTTCTGAGTGTGGCTATGAGTGTAATGAGAAAAGAAGCTTAAGATTACACATGCTTAAACATGAAAATATAAAATTATTTAAATGTTCTGAGTGTGGCTATGAGTGTAATCACAAAGGAGACCTTAAAAAACACATGCTTACGCATCAAAATATAAAATTATTTTGAATGTTTATGAGGTAATGAGAAAAAAGAAGCCTAAGAATTACAACATGCTTAAACATGAAAATATAAAATTATTTAAATGTTCTGAGTGTGGCTATGAGTGTAATCATAAAGGAAGCTTAAGATTACATATGCTTACGCATCAAACTATAAAATTATTTAAATGTTCTGAGTGTCACTATGAGTGTAATCACAAAGGACACTTAAAATCGCACATCTTACGCATCAATATAAAAAATTTAAATGTTCTGAGTGTGCTATGAGGTGTAAATCGCAACAGGAAGCCTCTAAGATACACAATGCTTACCATCGAAATAATATAATTATTTTTAATGTCTGAGTGTTGCTATGAGTGTAATCACAAAGGAGACCCTTTAAAAAACACATGCTTACGAATAAAAAAAAAAAAATACCCTTAATAAAGGAGTTAAAAAAAAAAAAAATAAAAAAAAAAAATTATTTAAAAAGTGTTCTGAGTGTGGCTATGAGTGTGTAATCACAAAGGAAGCCTAAGATTACACTACAAATGCTTACGCATCAAACTGTAAAATTTGTTAAAGTTCATAGCGTTCCTGTCACTATAAATCACAAGGTGAGCTTTAAAAACACATCGCTTACGCGCATACAAAATATAAATTATTTGAATGTTCTGAGTGTGGCTAATGAGTGTTGAGAAAAGAAGCCTTAAGATACACATCCTTAAACATAAATATAAAATTAAGTATAAAATGTTCTGAGTGTGACTATGAAGTGTAATCGGAAAGGAAGCTTAAGATTACACATGCTTAAACATGAAAAATATAAAATTATTAAATGTTCTGATGGTGGCTATGATGTAATTCAGATAGGGCTTAAAAAGACACAATGCTTACGGCAATGCAAAATGTGTGTTCAGGGGTGCTGGGGGGCATGTGCGTCCGCAGAAAATTTTCCAGGGTGGGGCAAAGCTTATATATATATATATATATATATATATATATATATATATATATATATATATATTTAATTAATATATATTATATTAATATTATATATATATAATATTTATCTATATATATATATATATATATATATATATATTTGTACCATCCATCCTGTTAGGGTATGCCTGTCAGGTGCTACTCCTCCAGAATCTTCTCCAAAAATTTCTATCTTCAAATGTTCGTTCTTCTTCTACTTCCTCTACCGTCTTGCCTCTTCGTTGCACAGCCTCCGCCACCGAATCCATCCATCTCTTCCTCTGTCTTCCTGCTGGTCTCCTACCTTATGGTCTCCAATCCATCATCTCTCTCAATCTCTCCCCTTCCCTCATTCTTTTTACATGTCCAAACAATCTTAACTGGTTTCTCTCCACGCATTCCAAAACAGGTTCCACCCCCAGTTCTCTCCTCACTAGCTCGCTCCTCATTCTGTCTCTCAGCGATACTCTAATGAGTCTAAGTACTCTCATTTCCGAGCTTCTATTCTGCTTTTTTTGTATCGTATTCAATGTCCAGCATTCACTTCCAACAATATCGGTCTCAGAATTGTTTTTATATATTAATATTTTAACCTCTGTTGGTATCCCCCTTTCTCCTTTAGCAACTGGGTATAACATTCACACATTCTGTGAAAATCTCCCAATTTTCCCCCTTTCAACTCGTCATCTTGTCTTCCCTGATCATCAAATCCACGCCCAAATACTTAAATCTATTCACTTGCTTAAGCCTTATATCTTCTATGTTCACTACTATCTTTTCCCTCTCTCTCTTGCACACACCATTATTTCCGTTTTGCTCTCTTTTATTTCTCATGCCCATTGACTCAGTACCCTCATTCATCTATTCACGAGCTTCTTGAGTCTGAGTCCTGAATGTTATCCTGCGCGCATCATCCGCATAAACCAAAGTGTGTTCCCTATTCTCCCTTTGCATATCCTTTTAAGGCAGCTGTCCAGGTAAAGTGCAAATAGAGGCAATGGTGACAGTACACTTTCCTGTCTAACTCCCGTTTTCACTTCAAACCACTTAATTCCTTCCCTGTTCCTCTAACCGTTTTTATTGGATTTTCATACATACTTTTGATGGCTGCAATCAAACTTTCTGGTATGCATACATCGGATTTTCTAACACTCTCCACAGTCCCATCCCTTATTTATTCATCGAATGCTTTTTCAAAGTCTATGAATGCAGAATATGTCTTCCCAATCCACTATATGTTTTTTTCAGTTATAATTTTCATGTAAAATATTAGGTCTGTGGTACTTTCCCTGGTCTGAAACCGTGCTGCCATTTCCCAATCTTGTCCTCGACCTACATTCTCAATCTTTTTTCCAAGATCCTCTCATATATTTTACTCACCCCCACCAACAATACTATTCCTCTATAATTTCCGCATATTCCTTTTATCTCCCTTCTTATGTATCGGACAGATTACTGCTTTCCTCCATTCTGTTGGTATTTTTCTTTCTTTACATACTTGGTTTAATTAACAATCTTGTCAACCATTTAGTTAATCCCTCTACTGTTCTGAATAGTTCATTATTTAGTCCATCGTATCCTGGACTTTTCCCATTTTTTAGTATTTTAATTGCCTCTTTCACTTCCTCTTATCTCTATCATTCTAATTTCCTCATGTTCTTGTCTTACTCTCAGGGTAATTTCATTCCTTCGCTCCCCCTTCCTCTACGTTTAATAATTCCTCGAAATACTCACTCCATTCTTTCCGTCCACCCTCCTCTTCTTCTAGAAGAGGTTCTCCCTCCTTATTCAGAACCGTATGCATTTCCGGTTCTTTATTTCCTCTCATGCCCTTGGCCATTCCATATAAAAGTTTTCACGTGCCCTTCGTATCCTCTTTCAGTTCTCTTCATATTCTTCTCCAAGTAATGTCCTTACTTCTTTTTACATCCTCTGCATTGGTTTCTTGCGTTTACATATTCTATCCTGTTCCCCTCCGTTTTCGTCTTCATCCATTTCCAATACTTTGTTTTTGAGTTTCACTGCGTTCTTAGCATCCTCATTCCACCATGCCGTCTTCTTTTTCCTCCCCCCTGCGACTTTTTTCTTTCCCAGTTTTTCTCTTGCAATTCGATCTACTCTTGTTTTAAAGGTCTTCCAATATATATTATATATATATATATAAACATAGAAGATAGAAATAAGAAACTTTTTTGATATCGATATATATATATAGTATTATAAAAAAAATTTAGATCCCGAATTCCAGGGGGGGGCAAGTGCCCCTCCTTGCCCCTATGTGCGGACGCCCATGTTTGGGGGGGTAATCAAACTCCCTCATCCTTAGGTCAGAGACTTGGACCCGGATGAAGGGATAACACCTCCCTTCGGTGAGGGAAAAAAAAGTGAAAAAAAAAAAAAAAAGTATTTAAAAGTATTTTAAAATATACATAATAATAGCGAAATTAAGCTATTGAAATGCTTTTATAGTCAATTAAATTTTGTTTGCTGATTTTATATTGTGAGAATAGGTATACTATATATATAATATATATATATATATATATATATATAATATATATATATATATATATATAATATATATATATATATATATATATATATATATATATATTTATAATTATATTATATATATTATATATATATATATATATATATATATATATATATATATATATATATATATATTATATATATAATTCTTCCTTTCTTTTCTTTACCTACGTCTCTTCTTCCCAAGACTGGCGTAAGGTGCGCTACAGCATCGAAAAGGAACAGTTTGGAGAGTATGACAAATGTCGAAAAGAAGCCCAGCCTATTACCGCCCCCTTCTGTACCCATTAATTATGAAAACTCTCAACAGACAGAAAATCCACCCTGAGCTTCATGGGACCGCGACAGGAGCCTCACTATGGTAAATCGTCATGTGAGGTTTCATCCCCTGGCCCAGGTGGGCCCGCAACCATGCCCCATACAAACCCGCCATCTCTACTATCATGCTACCTTTTTTCTCGCCTCTGCCAAACTCACATTCTCTCCTTCAGACATTCGTTCACCGACTCGATCCACTTTTTCTTCGGTCTCCCAGCCGTCGGTTCCCAACACACTCACCACTATACATCTGTTACCAACAGAACTATCATTCATCCTTTCCCACATGACCAAAACATCTCAACATACTTTCATTTATTTCTCATCATTTAACCTCCTTTTCTTCACACCTCACAACTCTCTAATACGTTCATTCCTCATTTTATTAATTCTTCTCACACCTAGCATGCCCCTAAGATTGTCCATCTGAACACATTGAACTTTAGATCTATAACTTATATTCCAGACCTAAGTCTCACTACCACTATCAATAACACAGGTAACAACATAGCCTCATGTAAGACCTAAGCGCACTCAAGACTTAGTCCTTTGACATTCACCAACGTTTAATTGCACCAGCCACCTCCTGCCCATTCACAACTTTCCTACTACACTCTGCATCATCCGTTCCCTTCTCATCCAACACATACCCTAAATATTTAAACTCAGACACTTGCTCCAGCTGCTCACCTTTATCATAACTACACACTGAGGACTGTCCTCACTCACAACCATAACCTTACTCTTATCTACGTTTACTTTCAAACCCCTCCTTTTACATAACCCTTGCCAAATCTCTCCTATCCAGATCCTCTCAAAACTCTCTTCAGATTCAGCACACACAGAACCAAATCATCCGCATATAATAGGTAGGGCACCCCTCCACTCATCTCCATTCTCCATCATTCTAACACACATTTCGTGCCGTCCCACCTCGAATTCTTTCATAACCCCATCCTCATACAAATTGAATAACCAAGAGACATACACAAACCTGTCTCTCCGCTATTAATCCTAAACCAATCACCATTTATTCTTACAACACGCTTCACTATCGTCATACATACTTTGATTCCATTCAGAAGCCTACCACACAACACCATATATCACTAATACCTGCATAAAGCTTCCCTATTAAACTATCATACGCCTGTTGCAAATCCATAAAAAACCTAAATATAATTTATTCCTCCCTCATTTCTCATCATTTGTTTTAATGTTACAGATTTGTCCACACATCCTCTTCTCCAATCCTAAACGCACCTTGTTCTTCACCAATCAGTCCCTTCGTCACTCGACGCAATCTTTCTACCAAAAATACTAGCATATACCTTCCCTACAACACTCATAAACTATTCCCCTATAATTCTACAGTTCCCCTTTTCTCCCTTACCCTTATACAAGGGTACTATTACGCTCTCCTCCAATCCCTTGAACTATACCCTCCAAAACGCTTATTACACAACTTCCAAATCCAATCAATTCCCATCATCTCGCTTCCGCTCTTGATCATTTCACAGTAATTCATCTATACCTGCAGATTTACCAATTCTTCAACTTTCTCACTCTACCCATCACCTCCTCCTTACTAATGAACCTCATCCCCAAAATACCTATTCCTCTTGCACCATCAACCCACACACATTCACTATCACCTCTTCATTACAGCTGTGTTAATATTGTGCAGATTTTTTCGAAAGTGTTTCTTCCACACTCCTCTCACACCATTTCATCAGTTAGCAAAAGCACCATCCCCTATTCATTATCCTATGAAGATTCCCCTTATCTCTTAATTAACCTTTCAGACTTCCTTCCAGAAGAGCTTCCTCTTCCCTTGTAAGTGCCCATTCATCCTCCTTCCAAAACTGTTCTTTTTTCCTTCTTTTTTTTTTTCTACGTATACAACTTATATATCTATTTATATTCTTTTTATATATATATATATATATATATATATTATATATATATATATATATATATATTAATATATATATAAGGTTGTAGGTATGTTGTACCTGTGTTATTGTATGGTAGTGAGACTATGGTCCTGAATAAGAAGAATAGATCTAAAGTTCATGTGTTCAGATGAACAATCTTAGGGTGTGCTAGGTGTGAGAAGAATTGAATAAAGAGAGGAATGAACGTATAAGAGTGGTGTGGTGTGAGAAAGGGGGTAATGAGAGAATATGAAAGTATGTTGGATGGTTTGGTATGTGGAAAGGATGAATGATAGTAGGTTGGTAAAGCGGATGTATATGGTAGTGTGTTGGGAAACCGACCGGCTGGGAGAACCGAAAGAGAAAGTGGATTGAGTCGGGGAAAGAAATGTCTGAAGGAGAGAAATGTGAGTTTGGGAGAGGCGAGAATAAAGGTGGCATGATAGGGAGATGGCGGGTTTTGTATGGGGCATGGTTGTGGCCCACCTGGGCCAGGGGATGAACCCTTACATTGACGATTTACCATAGTGAGGGTCCGTCGCGGTCCCATGATGCTCTAGGGTGGATTTTCTGTCTGTGACGAGCTCTCACTAATTAATGGTACAGAGGGGGCGGTAAGGCTGGGCTTTCTTTTCGACGTTTGTCATGTTCTCCTACTGCTTTTCTTTTCCGATGCTTGTACAGCACCTTACCCCCAATCTTGGGGCAAAGAGGAAGGTGAAGAAAGAAAGAAAGAAAGAAATATATATATATATATATATATAATATATATATATATATATATATATAATAATAATATATATATATATATATATATATAATATATATAATATATATATATATATAAATATATATATATTATATATATATATTTATATATATTATAATAATATATATTGAATAATTGGTGATAAACTTACCATCAAGATGATCTGAAGTGGTATCTCCCTCTTTATTGTACTCTTTTTATTTTTTTATGTTGATGGTGTTTTTGAGATGAATCAATCAATGAATCACATTTAAATATAATGATCTTATAATTCTTTGTGATGTCTTCGTATTTGTTGTACTTGTATTATTTTCTAATTCTTCTGGTTGCGCAACCTTTATGATCTTGTTTTATTTGTAATCTTCCTATGTTTATTTTCTATTTTCTTTATTATATTCTTCTCTTCTTATATATTCTCAAAGGTTATTATCCTACTGGTTTTCTTTGTACTTAATATTAGTTATTTCATTCAGAAAAAAAACAAGGCGTTATATTGAAAGCCTGCGACTCTTGCATTAAATTTTACTTTACATACTATTTCTTATGTTTATTACTATAACTTCTGCAACAATATAAGAATATATATATTAGTTTCATTATTATATGTTAAATAATCAACTACCCGCTACGACGGTACATATACTCTTTTCTATCTACCCACTAAATTATCACTTCTTTTGACAAGGATTGTATTGAGATTTCCTTTTTTTTTTTCTATTATTCTATTTTTTCTTTCTTTTTCTTTGTATTCTTATTTCTTCTGTTGCCATAGGTGTAATATGTCTTCATATTACGTTGTTCAAATATTTCTGTATATTTTCTTTTTTTACAGCCTCTTTTGTCAAAATGTCTGCGATCTGTTCTTGTGATTTTATCCATTTGATTTCTTCTATTTCTTTTTCCTCGAGTATTTCCTTTAGATATGCCATATCTATTTTTAGTCTTTTGTTTAATACTGCCGAAGTTGAGTGTAGTGCTCTTTCAAGGCTTTGACAATCTGTTTTCATCAATATTGGTAGTTTTTCTTCATTTAATTCTTCCCATAAAGCTTTCAGATATATTCCAGCATCTGCAGCTTCACCTAAACCCAATGCTTCCGCTTCTAGAGTGGATCTCGCCACTCTCTTTGCCACCTTTGATTTCCAATATAAAGGACTCCTGTTGTCTAATTCATCTACTTACTTATTATGTACCCAATTTGAGATTGTCCATTTCCCACGTTATTAAAAGAGGCATCTGAAAATATTTCCATTTTTGTTCTTCCTTTAAGGGTAGGAATGATTATCTGGTTTTCCTTTTCTTTTACTTGTTCTATAATTTTTATTAACTTTTTTCATATCTCTTGTTGTTGCCGTTTTACAAAATTTACTTCTTTCACTTACATTGCAAGATATTTGTTGAGCTATCCAGTTTAATTGTCCAACCATTGATCTGTATTCTGTTTGTTCTTCTTTATTTAATATCCTCTCTTCCTTAAATCTTTTTTATCTGGTACTTTCATATTTCTTACATAGGAATTCTGCTCCAGGATAATTTCCTCATTTCGTTGATCCACGTTCAAACCAATGTAACAAAATTTCCTTTCACTCTCTTTTCCTATTTCCAATTTCCTTTTTAGTTCTCGAATTATCTTTTCTTCAAACTCAGTATTCCCTCCATAGCAAATATCGTCCACATGTATGCACATGAGGCCGATGATTCGGCTGTTTTTCCTCCAATACACTATAGTTGGCTCCAGCTTACTCTTTGTTCCTCCAAGTGATTTTATTATGTCCATGATGCTTTCGTACCATATTCTCGCTGCGTCTTTTAAACCGTACACAGTTTTCTTCAACTTCCATAGGTAGTTTGTTTTTGCTTCTCTTGGAGGTTTTAAATACACATTTCTTTCTATTGGTTTCCCTTGTAGATATGCTGTTTTGATATCTAACGTTTTTCATTTTCAACCATTTTTCTGAATTACAGCAAGACACATTTTCAATGATTCGCTGGCACATGTCGGTGAATCAGTTGTTAAGTCTCCTTGTTCCTCAAAACCTCGAGCAACAAGGCGGGCTTTGCATTTTCTTCTTCCGTTTTCTGATTTTTCTGTAATGATCTATCTAGTCGTAATTGTTTTTTTTTTTCTTTCTTATACACACACATACACATATATATATATATATATATATATATATATATATATATATATATATATATATATATATATATATATATATATATAATATATAATTATAATATATATATGTATATAATATATATATATTATATATATATATTATATATATATTATATATATAATATATATATATATATATATATATATATATATATATAATAATATATATATATATAATATATATATATAATATTATAATATATATATATATATATTATAAATATAATATATATATTATATATATATATATATATATTATATAGTTAATTTGATAAACTTTTTCTTTATGCATTTTATTATTATTTTATAAAAAAAAAAAAAAAAAAAATTATAAAAAGATAAAAAAAAAACCTTTTTTTTTTTTTTTATAATGAGTTTATATATTGTAATATACCTATTAGATTTTTCTTTACGAGTTTATGTAAAACTCAAAAAATAAATAATATTTTATACCATTTTACAGTTAGCAGAAAATTTGAAATTTAAGAATCTAAAGAAAGTTATTAAGAAATTTAATGTGTTAGCACATGTGTAACAGTTTCCAGTAGTGATTTTTGCCTTTAAAATCTATTAAAACCATTAAATATATATATATATATATATATATATATATATATATATATATATTTCATACATTATATATATATAATATAATATATATATATAATATATATATATATTATATATATAATATATATATATATATTTTTTCTATATATATATATTTATATTTATTAGAGGTAAGGAAAAATAATAAATGTTCAAGAAAAACTGTTTTTTTCTTTTCTTTAAAATTCACTAGTTTTTCTAATATTTTAACTGTCTTTTTATTGTATGTTTGGTTGTATTGCTTTAAAACATCGTTTTAAAACAAATTATTTTATTAAGAGTTAGATATGGAAATATATATACATTGCATATGTGAGTTCTCCATTGTTTATATGAAGGAGATCCTCATCAAGCTACCTAATAATTTTGAAAACTTTTTCAGCAATTGCATACCTGTCTGTCAATTTCCGAGTCGATTGAGCGCATTTATTGACATTTAAGATCAAACCCAAAAGACAACTCTGATTTAATGTTAATTTTTAACTTTTTCAATGGTAAATAAGGTAGTAATTATGAGAATTTTTTGTGAAAGTTGCTTTCTTATCCTAGAGAAAAAACATTGGTTGGAGCAAATATTAAGTTCAACGTGTGTAAGAATAAATAGATTCGAAAATGATTGGTTTAATATGTGTTATGTCTCCTTGGTTATTCAATTTGTATATGGATGGATTATGAAAGAATTAGAGGGAGGGGGGGGGTGGCAGTGGATGGTGTTAGAATGATGGAGAGTGGAAGAGAGTGGAGGGTTCCCTACCTTTTTGCATTAGATTTACACGACAAAGACAATTTGACTGATATAAAAGGTAAAAATCTTGGATTTCAGACAAAAAAAACTTCTCAAAGAAGTCGCTTCGAATGAAAGTAATATCCTAAAATTCAAACTTGAATGCCAGACTGTGCTAATCAAAATGAAGAAAAGGTATTAGAAAGATGCCCTCTGAAGTACAAGCCTGTCCAAGGGCTCTCATCATTGGATCCTAGTATAATTTTTCATCAGCCAGAACAAGGGAAACAAAGATTTGATTTATTGCTAGAGGCATTGTAAACCAATAATCGAATCACA
>JABUQX010047195.1:10000-15000 GCA_015478945.1 Trachelipus rathkii
CATCACTGTCATTGGCATGCAATGAAACCTGGCGCCAGAGGGCTGAGGCATGTATTCGCGTGGATGGAAGCGTCTTCGAACAACATTTGTAAATACTGTATGTACAAGTTGAAACGACCTGACGTTCTTCTCCCTTCTTGCATGCTGTGGATAAGATTCATAGGTGTAAATTTGTTATGATACTATTAACAACGTTATTACATTACATGTATCGATATTATGAGCTGTCTTGAATACCATTGTTTTCTTCAACCTTTTCACATTCACGTTTAAAACTATTGTTGGTAACATTGACGCGTTATGGGTACATTGCGTGGAAACGAACAACCGTATAAAAAAATGTCGAGAGGAAGAGCCCACCTCATTTTTTATGTGCATTTCACAGAAGCCATAAAAAATATATCATCCCATTCGACATTCGCATGTTTGTGCGCGGTTTTCGTATTGCGCGTGCGCAGACACCAACGTAACATATCCCATCCTCCTTAATGAATTAAATAATCGAACTTATATTCATACACATTTTCATACTTAAACATCCCGTACGGTGATACACCGCTGTAACATAACTCGTGAGACACCCTATATATATATATATATATATATATATATATATATATATATATATATATATATATATATATATATATATATATATATATATATATAACAGACTGCCGGATATCCGGTATCCGGTTTTAACTTCCAGCCGGATATCCGGTATCCGGCTAATTCACTATCCGGCCCATCCCTAATATATATATATATATATATATATATATATATATATATATATATATTTTTTTTATATATTATTATTATTATTATATATATATATATATATATATAATATATATATACATATATATATATATATATATATATATATATATACAGTGTATCCTTGTCCTAAGTTAATAACGGTGTACTTACATTTTAATTTAAAACTTTGTTCCCATTCTGTGTTTTGCATTTTGTTAGTCATGCTTATATTAATATGTTAATAGGATGCCCTTCAGCCCTTTTCTGGCTTAGACAGACTAGTGAAGTTTTACTGTGAAGTTATCACACCAATGCCCAACTGTCTATCCAAAGAGCCTAGATAGTAAGTTGTTACTATACAAAGGCTATTGTGAAATCTGCTTGAAGTAAAGCTTTGATGCAGTTTCTTCCCTTGATGTTGGATAAAAGAGAGCTTTCTTATTGAAGGAACCAGAAAAATTCGGACATCATATTAGAGTTGAAGTTAGATTGTTATATGTTCCCCATAACTAATATCTGCTAATGAAAACGCTCACAATGATGCCGTTTACATCCCAAAGGTGTCTGGGAAGAAAAAATAAAATATAAGTGCATCTGAAATAATATCTTACATCACAGTTTTTCATAAAATTTCAGCAACACAAAACTTTAGTTTTCAGATCTGTTGTTCCAAAGCTAAATTTTAATTAAGTCAACAAAAGATGTCCATGATATCAGTTTGGCTTCGTTTTATTTAATTAAAGAGAATCGACGTTTTGTAAAAAGCATTACTTACCTGATTCAGTGAAAATTCTAGCTTCTAATTTTGCATCTATCACTATTCCATTGAATTTTTTTTTTTAATATTGAAATCCACTATTAATATTTCATGAGACCAGTTTAAGGTGAGGTGGTTGAAGATAGCTTTTCTTTTGATCAATCTAGATTGCCAATCATGTTTCTTGTAGCATTTCTTAAAATTTCTCCTGTTTCATAGTCATAAAAGCATATATACTTTGTGAAGGACAACTACAAATAAAAAAGCGATGATACAACTGTAATGTCTGCTCCTTGTATTTGATGAACTTTAGACCTAATAAAAAGCTTCCTGCCATTGAGATGGCCATGGTCCCCAGAAAAAATTTCCTTATACTCGAATAAAATAATTGGGGTAAGGAATAATGACATCAAATGAGGCAGCAAACAAGCAACAGATGAAATATGCATCGATATTGTTATTGGGATCTCTTTTAAAAATATAAGCTGTTCTATATTCTTTAAATTGAGTCTTACTAAATAAAAACAAGAAATAATATAATTATAAATTACTATTTCTTACAGCGAATAGTATAAAACAAACAGATTTAGTTAATAAAAACATAATGCTAACTACGAGCAGTGTATATATATATATATATATATATATATATATATATATATATATATATATATATAATATATATACTATATAATATATATATATATTATTATATATAATATATATATATATATAATATATATTATATATATATATATATATATGGCATTCTCAATTGGTGGGATGGTTCTGGATGTCTTTTTTGACACAACGTGGAGAACTGGGGTTCTTCTTAAACTTCATTTGGGAGGTTTCCCAGTTAAGCTCTCTCTTTATTAAATGCCTTCTCTCAGACAGATACATCCATGTTCGGTGCTCTTCTGTTCTATCACGCTACTTTGCTTTAGATGAAGAAGTTCCGCAGGGTAGTTTTCTAAGTGTATTATTATTTGTTCTCCGGATTCAATGGCAATCATTAATTCTATCCCAGCGAAGGTAAAAATTTTTCGTCTCTCATGTTGGTGACTCTGTGTTATACATTGCCGGTGGCCAAGCTGCATTTCTTGAATGGCAGCTTCAGCTAGCTATTTGAGAATATTTCAGGCAATGGGGTAACTCCCTGGCTTCCTTTCTTACAACGCAAAACCTAGCTACTATTTAGGAAAAAGGGAGTCGAAGAACCTGCCACCTTCCTCCCGCGAACCAAACCTTATATGATTTACCCATTCTTGTAACTTCATAAGTCGAATTTATAGGCCTCATTCTAGATAAAACCTAACACATCAAATTCCTAAAAACAATTGCCCATCGTGTGCTTGACCTATTTCGTCATCTCACCTCAAAATCTTGGGATACTGATCGCAAGTCCCTTTTATGTCTCTACATACCCTAATACGAACGAACTGGACTGAATGGCTGCGTAGTATATATGGTCAGGCTCCCCAACTCTAGCTACAACCTGCGTTAGATCCCAATCCAAAAACGAGAAACGATCCGTATCTCCACTGGAACCTTCCTATCATCCCCCACGAGTGAGCCTTAAAGTTGAATCTGATGTGATGTAACTCTCTCTTCGAAGGTAATACATAATATGCACAAGTTATCTCCGCTTTCAAACTCCAATACCGTCTGTTCTGACACCGATTCTGTGATAGATACTTCAGAATCTTCATTACTGGCATTTACAAAAATTTTATAACGTCCTTAACTTTCTCAACACCCCTCTGCAGTACGTGCCTACTTTCACCTTAGCGATGAAGAGTAATACTCCTTGGCTATGCCCTGCTCCCCTCATCTACTGGTATTGACCTCTCTTTCCAAATCTAGCGACCCGCTGTCTTGTTAAAGACATCATTCGTTATCTTTTTTTTTTTTTTTTTTTTTTTTTTTTTTACAGTTATCACCACCCGCTCACGGGCAAAGCCCTTATTCGAGGAGGGGGTGTTAAAATAAACAAAACTACAACTAACGTAAATTACGCAGATGAGCGCAGACGCGGGCCTTAAAGTGAGGGAGATTAAATTGAGTAGGAAACACAGAAGATGGAAGAGAATTCCACAGAACAGAGGTGGCAGGAAAGAAGGAGGCACCGCAGCGAACTATTCTGGAGTTGCTAATATCAACACAATACTCATGTGCCGACACAGCACCCCTTGTGCTACGAGGGCGTCTTAAAGGTGGTGGCACGCGAGTGGAAAGTTCCCTCGAGCACTTGCCGCTACGGTACCTATGGAAAAGAGATAAAGCACCAACATCGCGCCGCAAAGATAGAGGGTCAAGTGAACTAGAAAGAAACGGACAGTTTATAAGTCTTTTTGCCTTTGACTCGACCATATCCAAAAGCCGGGTGAAACCTCCGCCCCCGAAATATAGAAGAGTACTCCATACAAGGGCGGATGGGACGCTTGTATAGCAGTAACTGAGAAGAGGAAAAAAGTCTCGCAGTCTAAACAGAACTCCCAGCTTCTTTGAGGCCGCCTTAGCAACCGTTGTGATGTGAGGTTTCCAAGACATTTTTTTGTTTATGTTAAGGCCAAGGATGTTTATATTGTCGACAGGAGAGACGAGAGAACCGTCGAAAGAGATAGGAAAGTTAGAAGGTGTCTTAGAGAGGGAGATTTGTAGAAGTTGAGTTTTTAAAGAATTGAATTTCACAAGGTTGAGACGACCCCACCCGGAAATTCTATCCAGATCAGCGAGAATAGAATCGGAAAGATTAAGACGAGAGGCAATTCTAAAAGTAAAAGAAGGAGCAGAATTGAAATGAGTTGAAGAATGAAGGGTCAGGTCATCGACATATGAGTGATAGAGTTGGATGTGGCAGGTGAAGAAGATCATTAATGAAAAGTAGGAATAAAGTAGGAGATAAGACAGAACCCTGAGGAACACCACTATTGACAGAAAAGGAAGAAGAAGTCGCCCAATCAACAACAGCCGATATTGAGCGATTTGAAAGAAAACTAGACATAAGTAAGCAAAGAGAAGGAGGAAACCCAAAGGAGGGAGCTTGGAGAGCAGTGACGCGTGCCATACCCGGTCAAATGCTTTGGATATGTCAAGCGCCACCACGCAAGTCTCCGTAGTTCCTAAGAGCGGAAAACCATAAATCGGTAAGATAGGAAAGTATATCAACCGCCAGTAGACCTCGAGCGCCGAAAGCCGTACTGGCGATCGGAAAGAAGAGAATGAGATTCCAGATGGTCTAAGAAGTGAGAGTTAAGAAGGGTTTCAAAGATCTTAGATAGAACACAGGTGAGAGCTATAGGGCGATAGTTAGAAGGATCAGAGCGGCTTCCTTTTTTCGGAATAGGTTGGACATGTGCGTGCTTCCAACACTGAGGGAAAGGGTTAGTATTGAGACATAGAGAATATAGTTGAACGAGGGGAGGGGCCAGCTCGGAAGCACACTCCCTCAAAACTCGGGGAGGAATGCCATCCGGGC
>JABUQX010047195.1:22500-35824 GCA_015478945.1 Trachelipus rathkii
TCTCTATTAGGTGAATATAAAATGTTGTTTGATGATTTATATAAAATTTTAGAAAATGTTAATGTGAGAGATAATAATTATAATAATAATATCCCTGGGGGTAGCTATCAGGACAATGCCTCCTACAAGTGTAATAAAAATAGAAATGAAATAAGTATGAATAAAAGTGATATTAATAAAGAAAGTGATTTTAATAATACAAGTGAAATAGGCTTTACAAAATTTCCCCTTACCCCCGCTGAACAAAATTCCTTAAATGAATTAATTCCTTATAAATTTAAAGTTATGGGTTCCCCAATAAACATTAAAAGTCGCAGAATCTCTACTAGTTTATATGATAAGGCCAAAGAAGAGATAGGCAGGTTAGTAAATGCTGGGGTACTTTCTCCCTCGCACTCACCTTGGGGATTTCCGATTTCGGTACTTTCTAAACCTAGTGGTGGAGTCCGAATAGTAGCCGATTTGAGATTACTGAACAAACGAGCTGTTCGAGACAATTTCAGTCTCCCTAACTTAAATGACTTTACGAACTTACTTCATGGGTGTAAAGTATTTTCTGTTTTAGACTTAAAAAAGGCATTTTATAACCTTAAAGTCCACCCTGATTGTCGAAAGTTCTTAACTATAAATACTCCTTTTGGCAGTTTCTCATATAATAGTATTGTAGAAGGCTTCCATTCCAGTCCCACTAGTTTTACAAAATACATATCTTTAATTCTTTCTAAAATCCCTAACATTTTTATATATATTGATGATATCCTCATCGCCACTCCTACTCATGATGAACACATGAAGATTTTAGAAATGGTACTAGACCGGTTGAAATCTTTTAATTTGAGACTTAGTGCTGATAAGTGCCAAATTGGACAGTCTCGGGTTACATATTTAGGTTTTGATGTGTCCGAAGGCTCCATGCTCCCTAATGAGGATAAAACCACTGCTATTATGAATATCCCAAAACCCAAGACTATCAAAGATTTACGTTCTTTCATAGGCAGTCTAAACTATTTTCGCTCTTCTCTTCCTGGTATTTCTGAAATTATTTCTCCTCTTCTTTCTTTTCTCAAAGGTGCACCATACTCTCAACGCAGAGTAAAATGGAATCCTGAGGCAGAAGAAGCCTTTAATATGGCCAAATTGGCCCTCAAAAATGCTATACCTTTGGGTTTTCCTTCTAATAATGCTCAAATATCTGTTTTCACTGATGCTAGTCAGACAGCCTTGGCAGGTGTGGTAGTTTCTACAGAAAATGAAAAAACAGTTCCGCTTGGATTTTACAGTTATCGATTGAATCCTACTGAAATTGGTTATAGTATATATAGCAAGGAACTCCTTGCCTTGGTTAAAACAATTAAGAAATTTTCCCATATAGTAGAAGCAAGAAAGGTAGATGTGTTTTGTGACAATCTTTCAGTCACACAGTCACTTAAAAAAGAGACTGATGCTAATCACTTGCTAGCAAGGGAGCAGCGTTACCTAACTTTCTTGTCAGAGTATGATTTGACTGTACATCATATTAAATCTGAAGAAAATATTCTTGCAGATTTTCTGAGTAGAAATCCAGCTCAGAGAACCACTGAATGGCCATCAAATTTGCCCACTCCTTCCACTTCTGCGGAAAAAGTAGAAATAGGTGCAGCAACAAGCTCTGCTCTTCAAATTGGAGATCAGATACCTGAAGCAGAAGTCATTCCAGAAGTATCCTGTGATGAAGTCTTGGTGTCACCAGATTTTCTACCCCAGCAGAATTCTTCAACAGAGGATGACGGTTATGCTCTTGCATCAATTTTCAATATTTCCGCCAATGAAGTATTTAAGCTTTTTCAGTGTAAGATTGACTACAAAGAACTGCAAGCAGCACAAGAAGCTGATGTACAACTTCAGAAATATTTAAATAACCAAGAAAATACAGGTCTTAAGCTTACAAAAAGACTCTATTATTATAGGAATGACTTGGTCTCACTAGTCGTTGATGAATCTATTCCACTTTCACCACGTGTCTTTGTTCCAGAATCCTTTATTCTTCCTGTTATTTCTTATTCTCACTCTTTAGGGCATTTTGGTGTTAAGAAAACTCTGGCATCCCTTAGAAAGCGCTTTGTATGGAAAAATATGCCAAAGTACGTAAAGCAATTTGTACAAAGTTGTGATGCATGTCAGAGATCTAAATCTTTTCGCAAAATAAGCCCTCCATATGAATCTTATAGGCCAGTATCGGCCAAATTTCAAGTAGTCCATATTGACATTCTTAAAATGCCTCAATGCAAAAGCTATAAGTACCTTTTAACATTGATTGATAGGTTCTCCCGTTATCTCTTTGCTTTCCCTTTAAAAAACATAGAAACCTCAACCATAGTGGAGGTAATTACTAGAGAATTTCTACCCATAGCTGGCGTGGTAGGAACTTACATTTCTGATAGAGGAACGCAGTTTACGTCGGACTTATTCAAGAGTGTGTGTGAGGAGTTAGGATCCCGGCATAACTTTACCTCCGCCTATACCCCACAAAGCAATGGCCTCATCGAAAACTCCCATAGAACATTGTTGAGATCTTTGCGAGCCATGCTGTCGGATGAGTTGGAAGATGTGAAGTATTATTGGCTAGATCTTCTCCCCATTGTGCTATTGTGTCTGCGTACTGCCCCATTGAATTCAGAAGGAATCACCCCTGCCATCTTAATGATGGGTCAAAATCCAACTCTCCCTGGAGCATTAATAGATCAGCTGGAGTCCTCCTTCCCCATGTCCATGAAAACTTACGCTGAAAAACTAAAATTATTCTTAGGACTCCCTCTGTCTCCAGAATTTACTGCCAAGAACCCCAAAATATATGTGCCAAATAGTCTGCAAGATGCAAAATTTGTATTAGTTAAAAAACAGCAGTATGGCAGAAACAAACTAGAACCCATATATCATGGCCCCTATCCCATAGTAAAGTTATCTGGAAATAATGTGTACATAAATAAGAATAATCAAGTACAATGTGAAAATTTAATAAATGTAAAGCCATATTTTATGTTAAATAATGAATGTGAAGAATTAGATGATTTATAAAGAAAATTTCTATTGGTGCTAAAGTTTATATATTCTAATGCCAGTATACTCTTGTGATAAGTGATATAAAGGTGAAACTTTCATGTAACATGTTGATTACTTTTTAGGTATAGTCATTTTGTTAGATTTAAGTTTCCTCTACTACTTGAATTTTCACTTAATCTTCTCTATTCCTCTAAAATTAAGTATTTTAGAAGTGGCTGGGTGTTCAGGTGTGAATCTCCAAGTAAACTTGGAAATTCACCCTCCAAAAGTCACCACATGCAACAAATTGGATTCATTAATAATTTGTTTATAAAATAATTTTGTATATTTGATGTGAATACTTCGTAATAATTACGAAAATATGGCGCAAAATGCCATAATTGTAAAGTTGTAACGGTTGGCAAATTGCCCCTCAAAAAGTTGGCTCATGTCAATGTTTTTGTAGCTATTATTTCTAGCCCGCCAATTGAGAGAGATATAAACAAACAATCTTAGCGCACGACGCTTTATAAATTTTGTAAATAAATTAATAACTAAATAAAAACTAAAACGAAGTTATCTTTCAATTAATACAAGTGACATAAAATAAGAAGAAAATAATATAAAAATAAAGTTTAAAGGAAAGAAAATCTATACTTTTCGTTGGAAGGCTTAGACCCCAGACTAGTCCTTCCATATATATATTAGGGATGCACCAGATCTCCATATCATAGATACAATACTTATATATATATATATATATATATATATATATATATATATATATATATATATATATATATATATATATATATATATATATAATATATATTATATATATATGGTATTGTTCTATATTTGAATCAGTGTATATTTTCTGAAAAAAATTTCTAAGTTCAAAAATATTTCTAAGTTAAGTTAAGTTAAGTTACGTTTTTTAAGAAAATTCTTTAGCTGAGCATGCTTCTGGCATAATTCCAAGAAGCTTGGCACTTGAGAAATTTTCTTAAAAACTTAAAACTTACTTAACTTTCTGAGGACTTAGAATTTTTTTGAACTTAGAAAATAAATTTTTTCAGAAAATATGAACTGATTCAAATATAGAACATTTCCCATATATATATATATTATATATATATAATATATATATATATATAGTTATATATATATATATATATATATATATATAATATATATAATATATTATTATATATATGATATATATATAATAATAATAAATATATATATATATATATATGAATATATATATATATATATATATATATATATATATATATATATATATATATATATATATTATATATATATATATATATATATAATAAAATATATATATATATATATATATATATATATATATATAATGGGGCGTAGGCAGGGGGTGCAGGGGGCAACTTGCCCCCTAAATCTTGCGAAATTAAAAAACTTAGAATGTTTCCAGAGACGTTTTAAGGGTTTTTATTAGTAGAACTGTTATAAAAAAAAAAGATAAATCATCGATGATACTGAAGGGGAGTAATTACTAATTACTAACATATTATAAACATACATATTTTTTTTTATAGTTTTAAATGTGTTTTCGTTTTCATATTGGCTTGAAGTCAACTAGCTGTGTGCTTTTTATTCAGCTAGCTTCTGCAAACAGTATTCTCCGCTGGAACTCTCAGTATGGCGATAGCATTTGGCGGCTGATAAAGCTGCTAAATATATATATAATATATATAATATATATATATATATATATTATATATCTATATATATATATACCTATATATAATATATATATATATATATATAAATAGTATTATATATATATATATATATATATATTATATATATATAATAATATATATATATATATATATAATATATTATATATATATATATTATTATATAATAATATATATATATATATATATATATATATATATATATATATATATATATATATATATATATATATATATATATATATTATAGGCCCTGTTATGTTTTTAGACCTCCGGTCTGTTTTGATTTTTTTTTTTTTTAAACATAAGCTAGTATATATATGATATCAACAATGAATTTCAGTGGTAACGGACATGATTCAAAAATAATAATATTTTTAATAATTATTTAAAAATCACATATATATAAATAAAATTTTAAAAAATGAAATATCTCGAAAAGTACGAAACTTACAGAAAAACCAATTACATATTTGAAATCAGCGTATAAAGCTTATTACAAAAATGTAAATAAAAATAAAAATAAAAAAAAGTACGACACTTACAAAAAACCAATTACATATTTGGAATCAGCGTGTAAAGCTTATTACAAAAATGTAAAAAAAATAGATAAATAAATAAAAAAAAAATTAGGGGGCTCGAGCCGACGGGGGACAAAGGGGGGACGTTTTCCAGAGGGGCGAAGGAACCCCCGCGACACCCAATACCAAAAAGAGCGTGAGGGTTCCGGAGACCCTCCCGGGGGGGGGAAATAGTCCTACCCTGTCGTTCCCCCGGAAGGCCGAGAGACCCCGACTCCTGCCATCTTTGTGGTTTACCCTTGGGTATTCCTGTAGTTAAAAAAAAAAATTAAAACTGACGGAGTCGTAAAACATAACTGGTCCTATATATTTTTGAATCATGTCCGTCACCCCTTAAATTGACTGTTAGGATCATATACTAGAAATATATAAAAAAAAAACAAAAAAAAAATCAAAACTGACGGAGTCGTAAAACAGGTTTTGTGAGCCTATATATATGATGTATATATTATTTCACGCATCTGGCTTGATCAGGAATATATTGTGGCGTCTGGTGGAAGGGGGCTGCGACCACCACTGACGAGTCCAAAGCAGCCCCCCGGGACGAAACGCCAATTCATCGCGACAATGCTCACTCTCTTCAACATCATCTAGTCTTCAGCTAATGAAGGTGGTTCTCAAGTCAACTCACTTACCCCCCTTCATATTGGTGACCACGGAGTGACTAGTGCCACTGGAGTGGCACAACGAACACCAGCCAGCATCCCATCTTCTCTCAAAGTTGTTCGCCGTGGTAAGACATTTCGTTGTAGAGTTTGTTTTACCACAATCGTTCAACGCAGCATTACATCAATTCAAGTTTCTTCTGCTGGGCGCTGCTCTGTTCGGTCATCCTGTAACGCCTGTACTGTGCTTCTCACTGCAGGTGCAGACCAACTGCACGTAAGAGTACAGAGTGGTCGAAGCCTTCTCAGTGGCTTTAATGTGTGCACACCTAGCTCTCATCTGACAGCTGACCGACGTCCTTTCAGGTGCGCAGAGCGGAGTGTGCTCGCGGCATTGTCACTGGGGGGAGTTCTGTGGCGTCTGGTGGAAGGGGGCTGCGACCACCACTGATGAGTCCAAAGCAGCCCCCCGGGACGAAACGCCAATTCATCGCGACAATGCTCACTCTCTTCAACATCATCTAGTCTTCAGCTAATGAAGGTGGTTCTCAAGTCAACTCATTACCCCCCTTCATAAATATATATATATATATATATATATATATATATATATATATATGTAACGTATATATATTATAATAATATATAATATATATATATATATTATTATATATATATTCACTTCCAACTTTTGCCCCTACAATAAAATCACCAATGTATATATATATATATATATATATATAGAATATATATATATATTATATATATATATATATATATATATATATATAATATATATATATAATATATATATATATATATATGTATATATATATTATAATATATAATATATATATATATATATAATATATATATATATAATATATAATATATATATAATTTAATATATATGTATATTTATATATATATATTTATCAACAATTTTCCAAAATAATTTCAAATTTGCAAAATTTTAAAGAAATTATTTTACCAAATTGCAAAATTTGTAAGAACAATTTTCCAAAATATAAAAATTATGTACTCTCCTCGTTAATTTTAAGATGAGTCAAATACACATTTTTATGCATAGGTAGTTTAAAAGCAACTTAAACTGTGATAGATTTAAATTTACTTGAAATTACGAAGATGGAGAAATGCACCCTTAAAAAATATGAAAAGAAACAAAAAACAACTTACTTGAGTAAAATCAGAAGACAGGTGACGGTAAGTGGTTAATTGATTGGAAAATTGTTTCTTTTCCACAGTTAGATTGAAATAAGTTTCTTTCAATCAACAGTTAGTTACTGGGTAAACTTCTCTTCACCTACGTAGGACTTGATTAATATACAGATACGACCGATACGAAACCACACAGTTTAAATCACAATTTAATTTGAATAGTTAACACTTGAAAAGCCATAAAATAATTTTGATCATGAAATTAAAGACTTCTTTACTCCCAATGAAAAAAATAAACAAAGCGAGAGAGTAAATATGATATTGGCAATAAATGGCGATATTCACGAAATCAAAAAAGCAAAGACGGAGATTCACAAATGGTAATCACGACACGAAGGCAAATAGGCAAAAACCTTGATTTAAAGCCATTTGTTTTATCGAGTGAAAATTTTTATTTCAAAAGGGAACATATCTCCATATTTAACTCAAAAACAAATGAATAACGCTTTTATCATTAAATCATTAATTACCATTTTGAACATTTGACAAATAATTGAAAGTGAGAGTGTGACTTAATATTTGAGATACTAAAGATTAAATTTTAATATCCTGGGCGGGGGCGATGGCATAAATTACGACGAATTTGTGCCATAATAAAAAAAAGAAAAAAAATCTTTAATCATTAAATTATCCGAAATAATGATACTAATCATCAGAATCTGAGGATTCTTCTGATTCCGATTCCGAATCGATACCGACATTGAGAAATTTAGATCGCGCCACGACCGCCGCTTTTCTTTTAGGACGAGATTGTTGATTTGTTGTGGAATTATCATTGGTTACGGTTGGGATTACACTAGGACTGGTTGCCTGAGAAGAAGATGGTAAAGGAACCATCGTAGTAGAAGGGGCATCAGTTCCTAACGAGTTATTCCGATTCCCACTATGAGTCAATGATAATTCCAGAGGGAATAAATGTTTAATAGGGTACACATTTATTAGCCTTCCAGGGGTACGGACTTTGACTGAACGAACTTTACCATCATCTCCATATATGAGCGTTTGGATTATGCCCATTTGCCAATATGGGCGCTCCTTTACAGGACTTTTAATAAGTACAACGTCCCCCACCTTTACTTTATTTTTCCATGCGACCTGATACAGATCTCTTCCTACTTCTCTCAGGCTTAAGAGGTACTCGGTATACCATCGAGTTCTAAAGTCCTCGAACATCTCCGAAGATCTCTTGAGGGACTGAATAAGTTCCTCTCTTGAAGGTGAATTGGAAGAAGTAGGATCAGTTAAAATGAGACTTGTATTAGCCAAAGGTTTTAAAAAACAATTTGGTGTTAAGGGTACAATATCGTTGTCCGAAGAGGTGTAAGTTAGAGGTCTCGAGTTAATGGCGTCAGCGATATCTGCCAGGATAGTAATAAAATCAAAATATTCCAAGCTTTTACGCCCTACTGTCTTGTAGAGGCAGTTTTTGACAGTCCGTATTGATCTTTCCCACATACTTCCCATCCAAGGGCTGTACAATGGAATTCGGATATGTTGAATTTGATTCCGACGCAGAAACTCGGAACCTGTTTCCGAAACAACGAATTGTTCAAGAGCATCCGCGCTTCTATTAAAGGAACGGGCATTGTCACTATATAAGAAATTTGGAACTCCAAACTTAGTGACAAAACGCTTGAACGATTGCACAAATGATTTTGCAGACATGTCAGGGATCAAATCTAAATACACAGAACGAATGTTGAGACAAGTGTACAACAATATGTACATTTTTTGTGGTTGATTTGAACCTTTGACTTTGACAAAGAAATGTTTAGTGTAGTCAACACCTACATGCTTAAAAGGCCGATAAAAGTTAACTTGAGCTTTTGTGAAATTTGTGAACTTTGGATATTGAAAGGAAAAGCTGTTGTACTTTTTGCAGATGACACATTCCGACAGTATTTTTCTTATCGTGTGTCGAGCTGATGTAATCCAATAACCTTTTAAGCGAATACATGTAAGGGTTGCCTGAATGCCAAGGTGTTTACAGGCAACATGCGCATCTTTAATGATGAGAAAGGTCAGATGATGGGATTTACCAAGTACTACAGGATTCACCACCTCAAAACAATAATAATTAGTACGAGATAGACGGCCCTTACTTCTGATGAGCCCTGAGTCATCTAAAAAGAGGTTGAGACGAGAAACCAAATCAGGTGGTGCTTTAGCAGAAGCAGGGTTCGACTTAACATCATTAAGAAACCGAAGTTCAACAGAAAAGCTTTCCTGCTGCATAACTTTTAACAAGAAAAGTCTAGCTTTTCTGTCACATTCGATTGAGGAAAGAGTTGATACACCGAATTTGAAAAGTAGAGAACATACTCTCAACAATGTTGACAAAGAAGAATATCGTGAAATGTTGATGATAGGAGGAGGTGGGGCCTGTATGACCATAAATGTTGAAGAAGGGTCCACCAATCCTCCCCCCGAACTGCTGAAATTGGGCCAGTAAACCTGATCATGGTTGAGCCAGTTCGGACCAAATTTCCAAAGGCTTAGTTTTTTGACAAACTCTCGATGTGATAATCCTCGAGTTATCAAGTCGGCAGGGTTTTCATCCGTTTTAACGTAGTGAAAAGAGATAGGCAGTAAATTGTCATCTCTCATGGAGGAGACCATGCTTTTGATATCTTGGATTCTATTTTTGACGAAAATTTGTTTTGTTTTGCTACCTCCTCCCGCTACCCATGCTAGGACGATTTGGGAATCCGAGAAGATGTTGACAGCCTTGAATTCAACCTCTGTCAATCCCGTCAATATTTGTGGAAGGCACTTAAGAGCCAAATAAACTGATAATAGCTCGAGACAAGGAAGTGTTTTTCCCCTGAGAGGAGCCACCTTAGATTTTGCCCACAATAGTGACGGGACAGTTTCTGAACCGGTGACGTAGACTGCAAACCCATAACATTGTGAACTTGCGTCACAAAAGATGTTGAGAGTTGAATTTGCTGATGCTTCAAAGCAGAAGCGTTGAAAAGATAAGTTTTTGAGGTCGTCGAGATCAGCACGAAGTTTCTCCCAATCTTCCTTTATATCTTGGTCAATAGAGTCATCCCAACTCATTTCTTTCTCCCATGTCCGCCTCATCAACAGACGTCCCCTTAAAGTTACAGGAAGGAAAAAGGAAAGAGGATCAAAGATTTTGTTTACTTGGGAGAGAAGATCTCGTTTTGATTCGACTGAGGTAAGGTCAAAGTCTGCTAATCTAAGGGTATCATTTTCGGGATGATAAAGATACCCCAAGACTTTTTCCTCATCACAATTATGAGAGGAAAGCATCTGATCGTCTTTGATTTGAGCTTTTAGATCAGGGTGGTTGGTGTTCCAGGAACACAAGTTGAACCCACCCTCCTTCATCCTTTCTACTGAGGCTGAATAGATGTCTCTCAAAACATCAGGGGATGAATGAGTGTAGATAAAATTATCCACATACAAGTTATTGACCAGAAGCCGAGAGACCAGATCGAATGAATATTTGCTTTTAATATGATGTCTTATTACGGCTCCTAAGATAAAAGGGGATACCGCAAGGCCAAAAATGATTGTCGCGTACCTATAAGTAACAAGTCTGCCATCTTCTTCCCAGAAGAAACAAAACTTGTTACGATCGCTTTCAAGTTTAAGATAGATCTGAAGAAAGGCTTTCGAGATGTCAGCGACAACCACATATTTGTTGGTCCTAAAGGAAAGAAGGAGACGAAGTAAAGGAACCAACAAGTCGATGCCTGGGTAACAGGCTTGATTAAGAGAAGGAGCGCCTTTTGTTCTAAGGCTGCAATTGAACACAGGCCTGATTTTAGTAGAAACCTGATCAGCCATTTTTATTACAGGCCTGTGGGGAATCCATATGTAACGATCGAACTCCTTCGGATCAACAGAGATGATTTCGATGATACCACATCTCAGCTGTTCCTTAAAAACATCAGTGTAGGCCTTATCAAGACCTTGATTGCTGAGACGATTTTTAACTCGTCTAAGCGTACTTAAAGCAATACGATAATTCGAAGGGACCTGATCCACTAATTCTGGGATCCATGGAATTTCAATATGGTATTTTCCATCGATAAATTGAATTGCATTGTGGAATTTAGAGATAAATTCCTTATCGATGGTACCATAATCCTTCTCCTCCTGAATACCCAAAGACTCCAAGCTGTACAGATATTCCAAACCCAGGTCGGCACTTATTTCATTTGAAGAAATGCTAAGAACGTCCGGGTAAGTAGGATGAGGGTCAATGATCGAGTTGACGAGATTAGGAGAAGCTTGGAATAGGTGTTTTGGCAGCGAGGAGACAGACATGGATAGTCATGAATCCCTCTGATTTGATTGTAAATCAAGAGTTGATGTTGAAGTCTGCTTTCTGTATAGAAAGGCTTGTTGATGAGGAAGTAGAAAAGAATTCACTGGGCCGAAAGGAACCAACCCAAAGCAAGTCTGAATGGCACTACCTTCCAAACAATCGATAATTTGGAAGTGTTTCATATGACATAAAGTGTCAGTACCTAAAAGAAGGTCGATGTCATCGACCGAGTCCCCATAAGGGCCCACAAAGGACTTGTCAGCCACATTATATTTTAACGAAATGCGACTAATGGCTGATGCTAACCCTTTAACCGCAAACCCAACATCCAAAGAAGGGTCGACCAGAACCGGGGTTCTAAAGAAGGAATTGCAGCAGCAATTTATATCTAGGTCGACTAGGTACGATGCACGTTCTTCTTCTCCGATGAATGTTTTTATAGGATTTTTGATTATAGGTAATTGTTCACAGTTGATTCCAAGTTTGGAAAGTAATTTAGGGCCAGCATATGTTCTCTGTGATCCCAAATCTATAAGAGAGCGAATAGGAACTGATTTGTTATTGTGCCTTGCTATTATGGTTATTGTAGGCAGAATATGTGAAGCTGATGATTGCCCAGTGTTAATACAAAGATGATTGCTAACATCAACTTTATTTCCTTCATCAGCATTTTCTTGACGAGAATGCTCCCTGTTTTGATTGGTGGTTCCAGCGGAACAGAGAGCGGCTAGATGTTTTCGGCTCTTACATTTATAGCAAGGATACTTTAAATTGAGTGTTTTAGCCGGGCATGTATCTGCCATGTGCTTTATGCTGGAACAGTTACAGCACATGTTTAATGCCACACATCTGTCCCTTTTTGATTTAGGGTTTACGTAAACCGTGCAGTCAGAGAGGTAATGGTCTCCATTGCACAGCTTACACTTGACTTCCCTTGAAGATTGATTATTCGAATTTGAATTAGAATTTGATTGAGGTTCAGAGGAGAAAGTTGTTCTTTTTAGAGAGCCACTACCTTTTGAAGTGTTGAAAGTATGACTCTTCTGATCAGAGGGTCTCCTCTTCTCCCTTTTGAAGTTCCCTTTGGAAGAAGATGATTTAGTTGATGAGAATGAAGTTGAGGTCTGAGAGGTGCGAAACCTCAGCATTGATTGAATTATCTGATTATGCTCCTTAAAAATCAGATTAATTGACGGATATTGTTCCTTAGTCGCCAGCTTCAACTCTCTTAAAAATGAGAGAGGAAGTTTATCAACTAATATATGGCTGATTAATTTGCAGCCAGAACTATCCTCTGGGAAGAGGTCAACCCCGAGCTCCTTGAGTTCTTTTAGATGAGCCCGAACCTTTAAAATAAAGGATCTGACTGTCTCAAGTTGCTTCCCGTCCAGAGGCGGTGATGAGTCCAGTTCATGGAAAATAGAATCAATAATGAAGGCCTTGTCCAAATAATGTTCTTTTAAAATGGACAAGGCAACTTCATAGTTCTCATCCGTACCCGTCAAATGCTCAATGTCTCTGAGAGCATATCCCTTTAAATGGGACTTGAGATACTGCAACTTAACAGCTTGTGACAAGTCCCTCCTCCCCCCATACACATTATTGAACTCCTGCAGGAAGGAACGAAAGGAGTGCTTGTCCTTCTCGCCTGAAAAATCTCCGCATTTTAGGGCTGGGATCTTCAGGCTAAAAGGCTGCATGGGAAAAGACTTGGAGTGTTCACAGCATGTTTTGTTCGAATTTGAAGCTGCTCTCTCATTATCAGAAAGGGCATCAGAAGATCTTCGAGACTTGTTTTCATATCCATATTCGACTCTTAACAGTTGG
>JABUQX010047196.1:0-22500 GCA_015478945.1 Trachelipus rathkii
GAGTTAACCATATTAAGATCAACTACACATAAAAAATCATATATACTATATATATATGGATATATGTTGTATTTATTTAGACTGTATGCTTATTGGTTTTTAAGAGCGAAATTTATTATTCATTTCTTTTTAGGGAATTATCTTTTTGTAAGTATAGTGATATATTTTATTCGTTTGGAGAGGAGTTTTGAGACGAATATGATTTATATTTAGATTTTTTGAAGGACATATTGATAAGGTAATATATTATAATATTGTAATTTATAAAATTGAGCTTCAAGCAAAAGAAAACTTAACTTATAACGACCATGATGGTATTGAACGTCAAATACTGAACCTTATGGTTCATTTCTATGTTGATCTACTAATGAATTTTACAATGTTCTCCGTAACTATCTTAAATATTAATGGAAAAGATTTTCTAAATAGTCATGTAAAATTGCCTGCAACAATAAATCCAATAAACTACATAAAATCTAAGCATTTTTGACAATTTACGAAATTATATAAATGACATTGACAAAAAATTTTAGAAATATACCAGATACTATGTGCAAATCAAAAAATTGACACATGAAAAAGAGTATTATTAAGAAATAGAGATATAACCTCTCTGAAAGTAGCTAAAGCCATGTACAATGGCTCTTAACTATCATTAGAGATCCTCATAGAATTATAATAATAATGATATTTTATTCAGAGAAGAACAAGGGAACCAAAGATTTGATTTATTGCTTAAGCATTGTACACCAACTAACTGATACTCTAGACATACTGTATTGAGCACATAAAATAAAGAGGTAAATTTCAACGAGAGAAACAAGCAATACTCAACGTCTCCACACTACCATTTTAGTGGTCAAGTGTAAGCTCATTCTCACACGCAGTACTTGCAAATTAAAATTCAAAAATCTCGACATGGCGATCTGTCCTTACATAAGTATGCCTAGATGAGTATTTTTTACATTAATATATTTGATACTATGAGTAATGCAATGTTGATTCCGCCGATTCGTAGCAGAATGATATCCACAATTTTTATGATTTGATTCATGAAAAGGTAGACCAAAATAACTACTTCAACAAGCTTCTTGAATACAAGTCACATAGACACAGGGTTTTTTCTATCATATATCATAATTAACCAGCATCAATTTCTCTACAGTCCTGAGAATTACCTATGAATAGAACCAAATAGTCCCTAATTTCTCAAAGAACGATGAAAACAATTAATTCAGACTATTGGTGATATCGATTCATGAAAGTATTCAATTAAGTTTCCTAATCAATAAATCAGAGCTCAAAATCCCTATCATGAATATAGCATTCCACAAAAACGAATACGCTTTGCACTCAATAATATGCAATAACCAAATGTTGACCCGCATAACATAGGGCTGAAGAACGATAACAAGCAAGAACAAAAAATGGACTGACACATCACATATCAAAAGAGTTCAAAAACAAGAAAAAGAAAAGGTTATGAAAAAGAAAACGAGTCATATTATCCATACAGATCAATAAACTTGAAGAGAAGAGCAGAGAAAGATGTTTAAACTGAAGGCTTTAACAGAAGAAGCCGCTAATAAATCAAAAATTCAAATGCTTGAGAAAGAAAAGTTAATCTAAATCTCCACCATTTACTTTTGATGATTTACAAGCTTGCTCACCCTCAGACAAAGAGAATATAACTTTCAAACCCAGCAATTTTTCCTATCAAAAAATCAGGTTTGTCCAATTGATACTAAGTGGACCGACGACCGGGGCGGGAATTTGCGGGGCCGGGGCCGGGCCGGGGTTGCTCTAATTTAGCCGTTTCCGGGGCCGGGGCCGGGCCGGGGGCAGGGGTTAGCTAAATTAAGAAAATGTAGTCAAAAAGAACCACTAACTGAAAGTACTTAAAAAAACTTAGGATTAAAATTAAAATATATTTCAATTAATTTAATAATTGAAATTATTATAAAAAAAGGAATACCAAAAGTTAATCGTCAAGTAAAGTAAAAAGTTCGCTGGAAAAGACGATTTTTAGAAAGATAATTGATTTTCTAGGAGAATAAGTTTGTGTTAAATATATATATATATATAATATATATATATATTATATATATTATATAATATATATATATATATTATATATATATATATATATATATATATATATATATATATATATTTATATATATAATATATATATATATATATATATATATATATATATTATATAATATATATATTTATATATATATATATATATTATATATATATATAACCATATATTTAAGACTATATTTTTTGTCGTAGTGATATATTTACCTTAGAGGGAGGAAGCCCTTGGATTCTTTTTTAGTATTATGCTTTACTTCACTTCATTTTATTACTAAAAGTTACACAAATTAAAACATTGTTAAAGACACACTTTTTTTTTAAATGAAATAAATTTTAAAAAGGAAAGCTAATTTTCGTCCCGACACGCCAGACCTCTTCAGGCTAAGGGTAAGGGACTGGATTTCTTTCTTGGTCTTCATCAGTTCAAGTGTGTTTCAGTTGGTCTGCTAATTTCTTCGTGGTCGTTGTTGAATATTTTGATGATTTCCAGATTATTCATTTGGTTAATTACTCTTAACTCAAAAGCCGGGATGCTTATTGTATTAGCATCTACTACCTATAAATGCAAAACGATTCCATGATTTTGCGCGATGGTTCGTGTGATTGAAATTTCTGATCATTTTTTATATTGTTGATATTGATAGAGTGCCTGTGTTACGCCTATGACTTGTTAAAGCTGAATTTTTGCTGTCTTTGTGCAGGTCATCTGGTATGTTGTTTTTTCTTCTTTGCAAATCTATGGTTTCCCCTGACACCTTTAATTTATTGCAAGTATTAGCAAGGGGTATGTTGAATATTACAGCTATTGGGTGAGATATCTTCTTTTCGTTTTGCGGGTTTGAGACATGTTTTTTTAAGGCTGAGTTATTTGGATGGAAAATGAGGGTAATACTAATATTTAGAGTACAACATTTGTTTTAGATTATGGTAATTGAGGAATTGGTAAAGAGGAGGTGTGAGATGTTGCTATTTTTTCGGGGGAAAGGTGCTATAGTACCCCGCTCTTTTTTTGCTTTGTTAAAAATGCTTTTGTGATGAAAAAGCTCAGGATAGTAAGTGATTTGAAATATTGTGAATGTATTTAGTTTCTTGTGGCTAGAAGAAGGGGAGATATACGGAAAGCACGGAGAAATAGAGATTGACAGAACAGCTAATTTTGTTTTGGGGAATGATTAGATTGCCAATGTATATAGTTTGGTAGTGCGAATGTTCTTTTTCTAAATATAGTAAATTGCAAGTATTGTTTATTCCCTATGATAAGGTATCGAAGGAAGGGATAGAGTTGTTTGGAAAGCAATTGTGTCTAGGACGCTATTCAATCCTAGGCTATGTAAATATCACTGATAAGCACTTTTAATTATATTTCTGAAGCTTATTGAATATGAGTAATTAAATAAAAATAGTTTCTTTTGAAAAATAAAAAGATTAGGGAGTGCTATTGACATCATTACGACGCTATTGTGTTGGTGAATGGAGAGGGGAGAGTCATAAAGGAGTATTACACTATGAATTAACTAAATATACCAAATAAAACTAATTTGTTTATTTTATGGAGTGGGATCAACGATTGTGATTAAGAAACTCGACTGTATTCATATTTTTTACAATATGATTAAAATTGTTTTTACTCAGTAATTTAAGATATGTATCGAACTGAGGTAGAAGATAGTGTCAGTGGGGATTTCGCCACACATAACTCAGATAATTAATAGGATATTTTTATAAAGGCACGCAAAGATTATAGATTTATATTTGAGTAACATATGTACGCAACATTTTAAATGAGAGATATTATGTTGTACATAGGGAAGACATGGCCTTCTCTGTTTCAATATATTAAAACATCTTCATTAATCTCTCATTACAAAATAACTTCTTTCATTCAGTATAGCGATAGAAATGTGCCTTCCAACACTCTATCCCCTTCCTCGATACCTTAATCGCACCATGGAATAACAATTACTTGCAATTTTACTATATATAGAAAACCCAACATTCGCACCAAACTATATACATTGCTATCTAATCATTCCCCAACACAAAATTAGCTGTTCTGAGTCACTCTCTATGTTCTCCGTGCTTTTTTCGTATATGTCTGGTCAGCTCCCCTCTTCTAGCACACAAGAAATAAATAGAAATCCACAATTATCTTTTCAGAATATTTCGGACTTTATAACATCGCGATGAAATTTTGTGTCATCACAAGAGAGAAGCTACTATGTAACAGAAAGAACAAATCAATTTTAGTGTGAACCCTAGATATATATATATAATTATATAATATATAATATAGTATAATATATATATATACTAATAGTATAATATATAATATATAGTATATAATATATATATTATATATAAGATAATAAATTATATATATATTATTTATATATATATTATATATTAATAATATTATATATAAATTTTCATCTACCTTTTTCTCCCTCAAGACTGGTGGTAAGGTGCGTAAAAAAGCATCGGAAAAAAAAGCAGTAGAAGAATATAGGCAACCTTTTAAAAGTCGAAAAAGGAAGTCCAGCCTCACCCCTCCCTCCCCCTCTGTACGCGAGTACATAAATAGTGAATGACTACGTCACACGTCAAGCACCAACTACTCCTACTTCTACCAATAACTCTCTCACGGACTTACCATTATATTCGTTAAAACAAGACTGATTACACCCGGGCCAACAAAATACTTACACCTCATTCGGATTACAATCAATATCTAACGAGTCAAAGCTTTACAAGAATACATTCACGTCAGTAGACTTTCATCCCAAAACGAAAAGAAAATCCTTCACCCCTATGAGCCCAGCCAGTGGATATGGTAGTGCACATCCAACCCTACACATACTATTGATCAATAAAACATAGTCTATGGCTGGAACCAAATAGAAAACATTTGAAAAGAAAGAACACAATCAACATACAGGCCGATGACGTCTGAACAAGGACAGCATAATACTCACTATTTAAACTAAAGTCTAAGACCTTGTTAACTCTACCAGCTCCCACTTCTATCGCAAATCATCATATTCTAATTGTCACAAACGATTGATCAGAAATATCAATCACAGAACAGAACGCATCGTCGACAATATCAAAATAGGTACATTCCTTCTAATGCATCATCTTTATTAGTATATCTTAATACAATCGAGATCCATCCCCGGTCAAGCTCAAGCTATAGTACGCAGTGTTTCTGAGTATTCAACAATACGAATCATACCTCACCAACACTATCTAAAACGAATATTCTCTCGACTAAAAACCCAACACAAAACTGGGAAAGAAACTAATAGGCAGACAAACTAAACACACTTGAACTGATGATGATGATCAAGAAAGAAATCCAGTCCCCTTAGCCTGAAAGAAGGTCTCGCGTGTCGCTTGGAACTATAAAATGTGGATAAATTACGGTAAATGAAACATTTATTTCTCTTAAAACATATAAACAAATAATTGCTTGTCTTTAACAATGTTTTTTAATTCTAATGATGTTTAACATCTTACGTCTATAATATACTTTGAATTCGAAACGTACAACAAGCAATCACCTCACACTAAATAGAATATTCAAGGCGAGCTCCTCCTCGTCTAAAGTAAATAATATATATATATAATATTATAATCCATCTTTTTATCAATTCTTCTCTCAACATCACTATTATAAGCATATGTTCGCTTAAAAGATTGTCATATAATATAATATAACTTTGAAACACATAGAATACTTAGATTATATCAATAAGTACTAATACTATAACTATATATTCAAATATTTATGCAAAAAAAGTTATTTTAGTATTTCGCATATATACTTATAAATTTTATACTAATGTTTAGATAACATAAAAATATTAATATAACTATAACTAGGTATTAAACAATACATATAGTACTGAGTCTATATGTAACTAAGATACTCATATAACTAGTAACTACTTACATAAAGTCTATAGTTCATAGTAATAAATGGACCAATGACTTCTCCAATTGGTTTATCTTACAGCTAAATTACCTAGTATTGAACATATCTTCAATTTAAATAAATAACTTCTAATCAGTGATACAAAAAGAGATTTTCGGAAAAATTTGTTTAATTAATTTATGAAATAGATATTTATACCTTCTATAAAATAACTTATATTAATGTTCAATACTAGCTGCTCACTTAATTATTTTAACAATTATTATTTTATTTTCCTTTTATCCCACTAACTCAACTGAGACATTTGTCGCTCCTTATATGATATACAAACTACAAAATATTTACCGAAATACTTTTTTATGCTTTAATCAAATGACTGCGATAAAAAATTCATAATGTAGATGTCGCAGATGTATTAAATGCTGGACTAAATGAAAATCATAGCATAAATACCAAAAAAAAATTTATTATATTTAGGTAATGTTATATTACTTGTGTTGCATCCAAAAATCTCTCTATCAATTTATACAAAATTAGTCAATTCTCAAACTTTAGGAAATAAAGAATACTATTTTTTATTTTTGTTTGATTAACACACAACCAACAACCTCCTATATTCATATTTCCGTCAAGTGTAATAATAATTTAACAGTTTTAACCCAGGCTAAGGGCCCCACCCCTCCACTCATCTGCTTTCATGAAAACAACCCCGGTTTCAATTCACTCCTACCTGATATATTCATGGACCCCAGTGTTGCCCTGGTCGAGGCCCGGGCTCGCTAAAAAATTGGCCGGGGTTGGCTGGGTGCCGGGGCCCGGGGCCAAGGCGGCCCCCTTGGTCGGAATTCCTATTTGATCACATTTCACATTATGAAAATCCTCTCACCAACTATCATCCCCTTTTCCCCCACATATATCAAATATATAAGATATAAATCTACATTTAAGAATCCTTCCACGCACACGGAGAGAGTATAATGGAACGCACACGAGAAACAACACTCAAATGGAGCACCAAACACTTTGCCAGTTGTACACATCACGCAAGCCCTCTATATCAAAAACTAATGTGGAAAATAACGACAATACCCCAATCCATCGCTCACTTTGAGACACCCCACGCATCTTCTAAAAAATAATAATTTATGTAAATTCTTTAACCATCTGGCCCCACAAAATCAAATCTAATATTCCAGAAATTAGGACTAATGCAACAATAAAGTCTCTCAACGGATTAATAACAGCAACAACAACTTTTTGACACTGTCAAGTACACTTACCATGCATATCGTTGAACTCTGATAATCCACTCGCAAGAAGCCTCCCACAACACTATAGTGTCAGCTACACGCTGCCATAAGAGCTCCTATTAACCCTAGTGCACACACCTCCGGCCCAACAAGATTCGAAGTCAAAACCGGGCAAATCTCATAGAAGTATCTTCTAAATTAAATAAATTATTCTCTTCACTACCACCTCGAGTGGGTTAACTGGAATAATTTGCAACAAATTAATAATTATTCCGGGATTTAACAAAAAATGTAAAAAGAATCGCTTCGATAAATAACAAACAAATTTATTACTTTTACACTTTTCTCATTAACTCCCTTTTGTATAAACTAATTCTAATGCAAAAATATTAACAATACCCTAGAATATAAAATCATTTCTTTTTAAACGGTACTTATCTAGTAATGATTTCTATAAATTAATTGAGGCAAATCACTAATATTTTCCTTCCCACCAAATTTTATCTTAACTCCACGATGAAAATTTATTTTCTCGAAATTTGATAGTCAGTCGAGCCTCATGAGTCAACAGCGAACTCAAATTCGTGATAAAATGGAAATTAAATATAATTTGTTCAAAACACTTGATGTAAGTTTATATTTTTAAGTCAAAATATTATAGAAAAACCTCTTCCCAACATTCTAATAATTTCTTTCCTTTTTATATTGTTATTTATGTAATATCATATTCTACAATTATATATAAACTTTAATTTCCTCTATTTTTTATCTTTTCTTCTAATTTAATTTTCTTTTCCATCGTTTCTCTTTATTCTTACTTTTACCTTTATTAATTATATAGGGTTTACTATTATTCTTTTGCTTTCTCCTCAACCTCGGAACTATACCTCACATAAACCGCTTTTAATTATCACAATCTTTTTCTCAAGATCCAATTCAATCAGATTAAATCTTGCCTACTCGTTTCTTGTATCATTTTTCACCAGTAATTTCATTTATACCTGCAGATTTTAGCATTTTTCAATTATTCTCATCTTGGTCTTTCAAAAGCTCTTAATGTCCCTGGAATTACATTTCAATTTTAATTGCCTTACTTTTTTGCTATAACCGCGGCTAAACCCATCCCCCCAAAATACTTTCCTTCTTGAGGACAAATAATTCCATCAAACCCCGCCACACACAGGCAGTGCCCCTATTCACCTGCCTATGCTTCTCTTCTTACTTGCCATAAATTATAATTCCATAGATTTCGAAAGTGTTGTGCTATATCCACACTTCCTCTCACATCTAATTCAATCAGTTACAAAACAAACCATCCTATTCATTATGTGCTGAAGGCGTGCTCTTTCCCCCTTATTCCTAATTTTTAACGCTTTGCGCGCTTCCTTCCGGCAATAGAGCTTCCCTTTATATCCTTGTATGTCCCGGCATTCAACCTCTCCTTACCATAACTGTGTTTTAATGTTACCTCTTCTTTTCTCTTGCGTACGCATCTTTTTTTGGCATTTCTTTTTTCCTCCTTATATTAATTTCAAGTCTTCTTTTTAAACTTCATCATTTGCTTTTAGTAAAACATCCAACCACGCTTTTTTTTTTTTACTTTTAACCGCTTGCATCACCTCTCATATTCCAAACATTGTTTGTGGACAATACTCTATCTGTTTACGCATTCTATCTTATCCTCCTACTTTAAGCACACCCACATATCTTTTGCCACTGCTAACAATTGGAGAGAGAGATCTATCAACTTCACGCTATGAGCCCCAAGTTATTAATTAAATATATCAAAACTCTTATGATTCTTACGTATTTTCATTCCTTTGATCATCTTTGTGCTATTTATTACCTTTCTCTTAATTTTATTCTTTAAACCATCGTCCTTCTGCGCTTCCCACATTTTTGTCATACGACAGAAATGTTTGAAGAGTGTCTGTGATGCCTTCCCTTGGGGGATGTAAAGCATGAGAATCTGTATGAGGCGCTAACTAGATTATTCAAGAAACACGTTTGCAGATGAATGTGTTAATTGGATTATTCAACTTGGTTGAACAATGTTTGATTTCTTAAATAAAACATATCTTGTGTAAAAGGTCATAACTTCTGTTTTTCTTTTTCCGACAACCCCCGACTACTCTCCAAAACCACCTGTTATACTATAGTCTTTTTTATAACAATATATATTATATATATATATATATATAATATATATATCTAATATTTATTATGTTATATATATTTAATATATCTATTTATTTATTAATATTTATATTTTATATTTATATATTTATATATTATATATTTATTATTTATTATTTATTATTATTAATATATAACATAAAATTATGCCGCTTAGAGGAGGGGTAGTGGTACGTGCAAGCTTCCCTAATACATCATTTCCCTTCATCTCGCCCTCAACCCACCTCCCTCCATTCCATTCTAATATCCTCGCCAACCCCTACCTTCCTCCACCCCTCATACCTCTCTCTTACCAGCATTTCCTTTATTCCATCTCCATCCACCTTCTTCTTGGTCTCCCCCTTTCTCTCTCCTTCCTATCCCTCCGCCTCCCAAACTCTCCTAAACCACTCCCTGCTCCTTCCCATTCTCTCCAGATGTCCAAACCATCTTAAATTCCACTCCGCTCTTCTCTCACCAAACAAACCATTCTTCCAATCCTTCTCTCTTATTACCTCTATTCCTAAATCCTCTTTTTTACTAACCCCATAACATACCGCTCTCAACCCTTTCAATCTCAAACAAACTCCAATTCTTTCTGGACCCTAGCATTCAACCCCCATGTTTCACAGCCATATAGTACCGCTGGAACACACAAATTTTTTCAAACATACTTATCTTAAATTTATGTGATTAAATCCCCCCCTTTCAATAATTCCCTCAAACCACTCAATGCTCTCATTCCTTTCTCCTACTTGTGATTTACTAATTCCTTCCTTCATTCCCTCCTTCCTACCCAAATCATCCCTAATATCTGAAACCTTTACTTCTTCAATACTACACCTCCTACTCTAATCTCACCCATCCCCCATCTGTTTCCTCCCCTCGGAAACACTAACACTTTAACTTTTATACCTGGATTTATCTTAAGACCTTTTTGTCCACACACTCTCTCCAAACCTCCTTACAAATACTACAAGCCCTTCTGAATCCTTCGCGCACCAAGGTAGTATCATCACAAGGTAGTATCATCCGCAAATAGTAACATGTTCACTTCCCATCTATCACCCCATCCATCAGTCCACCTCTCCCTCCTCAATCATTCCTCTGCAAACACTCTCCATAAATAAGTTGAAAAGGCCAACGGTGAACATTACCAAACATCCCTGTCTCAACCCGTCCTCTCCACTCCAAACATCCCTCACTATTCCCCTCCTAATACTCTCAACACATTCTGCTATTTCCTATATAAAAGGCCCTAACACATTTACCTAATTTACCCCCTACTCGACGCATGTTCCCCTGCCAGCACCCTCCATAATTCTCCTCTTCAACTCTATCATATGCTTTTCTCAGATCTAAAAAACACCCATACCCTTTCCCTTTCCTTTCTATACCTTTTTCCACAAGCATCTTCATTGTGAATACCTTGATCCACACACCCCTTCCCATCCTAAATCCTCCTTGTTCTTCCCCCCCTTCTCTCTTTCCGTTAAAATCCTATTACTCTCGGTCAATTAGTAAATTCTCCATACACTTTCCCTTATACAACTCAAGACAAAAAATCTCATAATTCCACACTCCATCCTATCCCCTTTCCCTTTAAACAGGGGAACCAACAACCATCCTCCAATCCTGTGGAACCTCTTCCTTCCTCCAACATAAATTTAAATTATACAACCTGTACAGCCATTCCTCTTCCCCTCTGCTCCATGCTGTAACTTTCCAACTCACACCACTAGATCCCGTGGAGCTTTCCCTTTTTTTCCTTTAGATAACGCCCTAATAATTTTTCCAATTTGTATTTTCATATCTCTTCCCGTCACTCTTCACCCCCCATCGCCATCTCGGAAGCGATCGTTCTTTTGTTTGGTCCGCAGTGTTTAGATTAGCCAAATATTTCCCCCCATCTTTTTTACTCAATATTTAAATTTGTGATCCTGACTTTTAATCATTCATATTATGATTAAATAGTAATCAACATCAAATGCAATAATTATTATAGTAATTATCTAAATACAATTGTCTAACCATTATAGGTTGTTAAGCAATTTTGCTTTCTTTTTATTTAGCTTGGTCATTCTTGCCAGTTTGAGGTTTAAAAGTTACGTATCATTATTTCATTAGCGGGTCGAGGATGGGGGAAGAGGGGGGAACAGAAGTCCCTTATGTCGTCCCTAGAGGCCGAGAGATCCAACGACTCTCGTGATATCTAGTCGAGTCTACTTTGGGTGTAGTAGTCGTTAAGTTTTATTAAGTTGATGATGAAGGAGAGACATGAAGATGGTAGTTGATAAGAATAATCGTAATTAATATAAGGTATTTTATTGACTAGTGAAATCTTGATTAAAGTGTTGGGAATTACCTATATGGAATTCATAAGGGTTCATTTTCTATATCTATAGTATATCAAGTTAAACTTACTTAGGGTTTTAACAAAAAGGTATAGTAAGATATAATAAGTTATTATAAATTATTTACTTTTATAGTTAAGTTAGGTGGAAATTAGAGATAATAAAATTTTTATAATTTCTTATGGATTTTATATATATTTTTTTTACATTTTATATCTTAATTTGGTAATCTAGCATAGTATTTTAATTATTAACTGTAGTTAATGTTAGGTTAATCATTATAAAAATAATGGTTATCTATATATGAATGTATTCTTTATATTATACAATATTTTATATTAATATATTAATTGTTATATTTTTTATTATATATTTTCTTATATAGTATTTAAATTTACATTAATTAAAAGAAGAGAAAGTTTTATAATAAATTATTTGTACTAACATACAGTGTTGTGATTTAAGATTTCTAAGTAACTACTGTGCGGGAGGTAAAAAATCTTATTTTTAATTTGTAAGTATAAATATTTTGATTTACACTATAGATTAAGGGTTGTAGTAGTAGTCGTAAATAATAAGTAGTATATAATAAAATCAGAGTAATATGGCAATTATATAAGTAAATATATATAAGTCGCAAATATCAGGCCAACTGTGACCTCTCCCTTTTATGTTTGAAGAATTTTTTTTAATAGTTGCACCCATCGGTGAGTCATAATTATTATTTAAAGATATTCACGAAATAAAATTTTCTCGCTTTGTTAGTGTCATTACTTCCATTATATTAAAATAAAAAAGAAAAAAAAAATATAAAAAAGGAATATAAAAAAGAAAAAATATAACGCCAGTTGACGTATAAGATATAAAAGAGGTATATTTTATTACTTTTGGAGTATGTCGTCTTACAACCGAGTGGTAGTCGCGCGAAGATTCACTTTTAATTCAATGGTGTTAGGTATCATTGATACTAGAATTATTTAATTAAAAACAATAGAAAGACAGACGTTAAGTATACGTGCTGGAAGGATTTATATACGATGTTTAGCCAAATTTTAGTACTTTTATGTATGTTCAGGTTAAAGATGCAGCGTTTTTTATATAAGTTTTTTTTTTTTTATTAAATGAGTATCACATAATATAAACAAGAATATAAGGAAGTAAATTACATTATATTTTTTATATATGGGATTAAGTAAATGGTTATGTTTTTTATAAATAGTTGTTTTTTAGAGTGTGAGTGCTTGAGTATTTAATAGTTGGTCAATTTGAATTTATTATAGAGTTGTGTGGTTTGAATAGTTGTATAAATGTTTTAGATTCATGACAATGATTGTATATACTGGGAAGGCGGTCAACCTTATAGCGTACGAACACTATATATAGGTAATATATATATAGGTATTTAATATAAGGTTAGGCTTATGAGTCCCATTGGCTAATAAATGGTTATATATAGATTATTATATAATTATCGTTATTATAGATAGGTATTATATATATATTATATGTGGTTATATACTTAGGTTAGGTAAATATTATACTTATTATATATATATTATATTTATAATAATAATATTAATATATATATTATATTTATATTATATTATATATTAGCGTTGGGTGGGGTATGTACCATGTATTTGTATGTTATAAGTTATAATATATATATATACTTAATAGTGATTTATATATATATATATATTTATATGATAAGGGTGAGGATATGAGAGTGAAGGTATTAGTATAGGATAAGTAAGTATTATAGTATATATATAGGTTATAAATATATATATTTTAGGATTCTAGGGGTTGAGATTAATTAAGGTTATATGATTAATATTAGGTAATAGGTTAAAAGTATATATATAGATGTAGTATAGTTAATATAATGGATTAGATTATGGACTGTGTAGATATAGGTATATATGTTATATTTATATATATTAATATTACTATATTTGGATTATATATTTTGTAAATAAGTTAAATTTGTTTAAAAATTAACTATATATAAAATTTAATTTTTTTATAAATTAGGGGTTATATATCATCAAGAATGATATCATCGTGTAAACGATCTCCTAATTTAAGTTAATATTACAATAGTATATATGCTATATATGGGAATAATCAAATTACATTAGATACGTAAGTGATGATTATATAATATAAGTATAGATATAGTAGGAAGTGTTTTATTTAAATAAAAACTAAAATAATATCAATATTGGGAATGAACAATATGAAAGGATGATTTTAGATATTACTCATTATATATATTGCGAGTATATTAGTATATATATCGTGGATAATTAAAGAAATGATATATGGGATGTTTATATTTTATTTTGATAATATATTTAAGGGTTAAATTTTAGTTAATTATAGCTAATAATAAATATTATTTATAAACATATTATAAGTTCGTATTTATTATATTAATAATATATAAATTATTAATATATATATTATATATATGTATATTATTTATAATATATATATTATATATTATATATATTATAATATATATATATAATATTATTATTTAATATATATATATATATATTATATATATAATATATTATGTACATCTACTTTATATAAATTAAGATAAGATTTGTTCTTTGTTTAATTTTAAAAATTAAGAAAGGTGTTGAAGCTATAAGTCTATGTATGGCATTTTGATTTAGGAGAACCTTTTTTTCATTCCGTTCTTGCGATATTGCCAAAGCTTCGCCCAACCTTTCCTTTAGATCTAAGGTATCTTTTGCAACTGAAGAATGTGAAGTATTATTGTATATATGTTTTGTTCTTCTGAGTAAGAATGCTGTCATTGGATAATTGTTTCGTATACCAGTGTGAATGACCAACTATATATAATAAATATTTCACATTTCTTGACTCTTACTATTCTGAATTCTGTTATGATAGCACGTGTTGTTGGTGGATCTGGCAATCTCGTATTATTACTAGCAGTTGTAGTCTGGCTTTTGTGTCTGTTGATGCAAATAATATTTTAGATACCAGTTGCGATCTTTTCTTGGTTCTAATTATTATTACTTAAATGTTCTAAGTGTTTTTAAAAGGTAATTATATTTTTGATCATCATAGCCGAAATGTTGAGCATACGGCACGAATAATATTTAAATTAAATCCAGTGACTTCATACTAAAGTTTTTTTTTAAATATCAGTATCTATATTTTGTTGTAATCATTTTTTATCAATGCTTAATCATACTTTAAATTCGTTTTCACTATCAGATTTAGTTTATCAACCAACATAAAACTAAACCACCAATATACTTCACTAAAGTTCATTTTATTTTCATATCATTCTTTCTCTTTAAAACTTCCACACACTCAAAGTATAATAGAGGTGACTTTTTTGTTTTGCTGCTAATATCGGAGGAAAGCAAATATTTTTGCAACAGCTGTTTCATTTGCTTGCACATTGTTTTTCTTTGGGTATAAGTCAGAGAGTAAATTATTATTAAATGCACTCAAAAATATCAATATAAATATTGATATTAACTGATATTCAATATTTATCTATATCTATTTATCTATTTAAATATTAATTATATTTCTATTTTATATAATATTATATATTTTATTTTTATTATATTGATTACATCATATTTATAGCATTTATTTATATCTACTCATTTTAATGATTGGTATCGTATTGAATTTTTATTATATATATATTTATATCTTTTTATGCATTTATATATTATATATAATATATTATTATATATAATATATTATATATTAATTTATAATATATATTATAATTATATTCTAATATATTAAATATAGTGTAATGTATTAAATCATAAATATATATTATATAGTATTGATAAATATATAACATATAAAGTATATAATATGTTTAAATATTACATATTATAATATATATATATTATATTAATGATCCTATTATAGTATATATTATATATATTATATATTAATTAGTATAATATAGTAGACATATTTTTTTTATTATTTTATATCAAAAATCTTATGAAATGTTTAAAGCTAGTTGTAAATAATTTAACTCCTAAAATTGCGCTTTATCTTAGTTCATTAATCAGTTATAGTAAGGTATATTTATTTTAAATGAGCTATAATATTTATATATATATATATATATATATAATATATTTAAACTATTATATATATATGATTATATTATATATATATAATATATATAATACTATTATATATATTATATATATATATATATAATTTTATATATATATTATATTATAATTATATATTATATATATTATATATATATAATATATGATATTATATATATATATATATATTATAATATATAATATATTTATATTTATATATATTATATATATATATATATTATATTATATATTTGTTCAGGTATTATTTTTGGATGCTGATTGACTATTTGTAATATGAATGTTTTCTGTTTTTTTTAATTATATTTTTGTATATAACGAGCGAGTATTAAATTACGATCCTTTCTATTGATTTTATTTCATATTTTTAATATATTATTTGGTAATAAATATTGGAAATATTCTTTACTCATGTAAAAAGAATCCGATCAAAGAAAAAAATCGCCTTATTATTATTATATTATTATTATTATTATATTATATACTATTATATTATATATATATATAAGTTTATATATATAATTATATATTCTATATATTATATATATATTATATATATATATATAGTATAATGGTAGGTAAGCTAAATATTCGGACTCTGCTTACGAGGATTCTATAAGGTATTCTATTAAGGGATTATTAATTAAGAGGATAAATATTCTCCTTACGGTATTTGCAGAAACGAGGCAGGTGTAATATTATAATGGGGGTGATTTTATTGCATTTTAATCAGATAAACGAGAATATAGCTAAAGTAAGTAACTTAAATTGACAGTTTAAGCCGTACATTTACTGTTGGCCTGATATTCGAGATAGTATTGCGTAAAGAGTATTAAGATCTAGTGATACTATTTGTTGTTTTAGAATTTTTTTTCTGTTTAATAAGCTATATATAAGTTGACAGTTATATCGTGCTTTTGTTAAACTTGTAGTTTGTTTCATTTGCATTTTGATTTGCCTGGCGTCGAAATAGTGTATTTTTGATTTGAGTATTCGGAGCGTTAATATTAGCCCTCCTTGTATACAAACGCCTTATTTTAATGTAATTGCCCTCGTTTATATATATAATCTATATTAATTGATCGTGTATAATATATATATTATTATATATATATATATTATTATATTTATATATATATATATTTATATATAATTTATATTATATATTATTTATATATATAAATATTATTTATATATTATATATATATTATTATAATATAATAATTTTCATCAAATAATCCACTTTATTAAATTTCCCTGTCTGTGGATGTGAACTGGGCCAGCAGATGTCGCGTAAGTGTTTTGAACGACCTAGCACGATGGATAAAAGTAAAGCGGAGAATTGTCCTGGGAACATTAATACTAACAAAGGCTAGAGGCAATCTAACGTCCATGATGGGCGTGCGACAACTGGGCTCGCGCAGAGTGAAAATAATCTTTATAAGCCGGGGAATGATATTGTAGTGTATATAAACATGCTACAATTCAATCGACAGTTTGTGATAGGTATTCAAATAACCTAAGTAATTTAAAACTGCTTGGGCATGTGAACCTGGGCCAAGCGATTGTCGGTAAGTGTTTGACACCAGCCAGATGGACTAAAGTAAAGCGCGAGAATGTTCCTGTGGTAAAGATAATAATCACCTACCAAAGACACGACGTACACTCTATCCGGTCAACTGGGCGTAGCGACATAACTGGGCAACTTAGCAGCAGAGGAAAATACTTTTATACGGGGAATTATTGTTGTTAAACACTGTCTAACAGACATTCAAACCGCAGTGGTGATAGAGTGGGTGGTACGTCTAAACACTTACTACTGGAATTCTGCTTGGCAGGTTCTCATACCAGCAGTGTGAATTACTGTAGGGTTAATTTAGTGTGAAAAATATACACTGCGTTGAATTCTGTAGAGTTGTATTTATACATTTAAATATATATATATATAATATATATAATAATATATATTATATATATTATAATATATATATATTTATTAATTATATATTATATATTATATTATATATTTATATATTATATAGTAAATAAATCATTTAAAATTTTATTTGAAAAAATGAGTTAATAAGTTTGATAATTTTGAGCTTTAAATTCATACATGGATTTTCGACAATCGCCCTTATAAATTTGTAATAACTATTATTATTGAGGGAGAATTGTAGAAGGAAGGTTTATCTTGTAAAATTTTTGCGATAATTTATTTGATATATATTATATATATATTAATATATATATTATATTATATATATATTATATTATTTTTATATATATTATTATTATTAATATTATTAGATATATATATATATATAATTTAATTAATATATATATATATATATATATATATATTAATTAATTATTATATTACTATATATTATAGTATATATATTTATACGTATATATATATATATATTATATTGATTATATATATATATATTTATAATATATTTATATATATATAATTTATAATATATTATATATAATATTATATATTATTATATATATATTGATATAATATATAATAGTATATATATAATATAATATATATACTATATTATTATATTATTAATATATTATATATTTATATATTATATATATATATATATATATATTAATATATATATATTAATATGTATATATATATATTTAATATTAATATATATTCTATATATATTATATATAATTGAAGTTTTTTTTTTGCGGCTGAAGAGTATTTTAAAATAGCCTCAAAGACAAACGAATAATGAAAAGAGTCATTTTTGTGAAAATTTTGAGGATCGTATTATTCTGTGACTATTGGCTAAGCTAATGTCGAGTAAGATTACCTGTTTATAGCGCTTCTGTAGTGAGCATTAAATATTATACACAGGGGCAGACGGAGACTAATTTCCTTCATGAGGAGAGTATGAAAGAGGAAGGCTGTAATAGAATAAGAAGGTGAGAGTTACAGAATCAGGCAGAGTAATATGACTACGCGTATAGCTTGCAGAACTGGAGAAAGAGGGTCGTAAACATGGCTATAAGCACAGGCATAGAATTGCAGGAGAGAAGCTTAAGGAATAAGCAGGGGCGAAGGAGAGAATACTTATATTCAGGAAGGTAAGTCTGAAGAAAGGAATACTACAAGACTGGCAGAGAAGGATGGCAGAGAGTTGATAGATCGGATGTTGAGTTGAAATTTGGATACGCTGGTAGAAAACCAGGATAAGCATGAGGTGCCGCAGTTAATCCAGAACTTCTCGAAGCAGTATTTCAATAGTTTGACTATAGGTGCCAAAATTGAAATCAACTTTATAGACGAAAGGTTAAATAATATCGAGGATTATTTGAATTTATTTTGAAAAGGGCAATATAGGTGTCAGATGTATAGAATACGAAAAGAAATACTCGTATATATTGGTTCTGTATTACTGGAAAGGCCTGTAAAGGTATACACCAGTTTACCAGTAGAGAGCACGAACTATTGAAGTATTACAAGCTCTATGTAGTAAAGGTAGATTTTATACAGAGAGTGGGTTACGCTCAAGTTCAAGCAATGATCATCCCGTTGAGGTGATATCTAAAATTTGTATGTCCAGGATCGTTGAGTCGCTGAGAATATGGGGTCGCCGCTACCAAAGTGAAAAAAACTTTTGATGAGTTATTGCATTAGTCTCAGTCAGACCCCCAAGTATACTATGAAGAGTTCTAAGTCTGGCTACTACTATTTTAACTGTGAAAAATGAAATGGAATGAATAGACATACTTGCAAGTTGGAAATTTCTTGCATGAGCTACAAAAAGCTTTAGTGGCCAAAGGTCACCGTAACTTTTATTAAGAGTAGAAGATCATTGTAGTATAGTATAACGTCATTATAGAATCAGAGGGAATAGACCGTTTGCAAAAAAATGCTATCATTCAGTGACACGGAGCTGTGAATGTATATCGGAGTTTTAGAGCGAGAAAAAGATGCTGTCGTAGAATCAAGCAAGCCAGTAAATGGTGTCACATGCTATACTATCGTGTAAGCGGCGAGGACACGTATGAGAGAATGTCGTAATGCGCATACAATGGCAGTATCGAGAATTTGCGCAGTTCTCAATATTGTAAACTCAGATTCATAGGGTAATAAATTTAACTCATCATCAAATTTGCGGCAGTTGTAGGCAGATCACCGGTATGAGTAATATATCAGTAAAGAAGTCTAAAGTAATGATATCTTCTGGGTTATGAAGACACAAATGGCACACGAAGTCACGTACATGGTAGGAGGGACCAGTGAGGTTCCCACGATCTACCAGTTGTGGACGGTTACGCTAGATTTTATGCCTATAATGTTGGAGCTCTTAATTATTCTGCTATTGGAAAATTTGTAAATAAGAGAACTATCCGGAAGCGTAAAGGATGAGGTTTGTTGACAACATGTCTAACGGTGTTCAGTGGGAAAGTAGTTTTGGATCCTCTACTTCTACTGGAGAACAGACTGGTATTGTAATGCAAACGTCGTGTTTGAACCTGGTTATGGAGTAATGTTGAGGGAGTATACCTATCCAATTCTGAGCTGATAGTAGTTGGGCGAGGATAGTGCCGTTTCCCTTGCAAATGTAAGATGGTTGAGCTCTAATGATGAGTTAGTTGTCCCCTATTGTCGAGAAGTGCTAGAAGGAAGTTGCGATATGCTGAAGTCTTAGCTTGGACATTGTCTACCAGCAGGTAATCTAAGATGAGATGTGGAAACACTCGAAGGGCGCACGCCCAAGAAAGTCAAACCTGAAGGATGCACTTGGAAGTGCGAGTTCATCGTTGCGACATCCTATAGAGATCGAGAGTGTTTGCCCGATTCCATACGCAACATAAGATCTGAAGGTGGTGACTGAGACTTGAAACCAAGTCACTGGACGAGGTAGAATTCGATGGAACGATATAATGATAAATATTACAAATGGGTCAGATCCGGTGGAACGGAAAGTGGCGAGAGCCAGAAATAGAGCTTCCAGCAATAAAGTTTTACCCTGAGAGGCGGAATTGACGACAAAAACTATCTTCAGGATCGTTGACTATTTGAAACGAAAAAGTTCATAGGACACCATATATAAGAAAGTCTGAATAGGTCGTTTCAGAAATGAGGGAAATTATTATGTGAAGAAGATTTGCTTTATTAAAGAGTAGTAGAAACATTGGATGTGTTATACTTTAGTTGTGACAAAAAAGTGTATAGGAGAAAGTGCTGAAACGTGCTCAAAATGAGAATTTTTAGGTGACATTAATGAGGGGTATAAGAAACATGGGGAAAATAATGAAGTTATATGGCAAATTTATTAAGATGTAGGAAAGTTAACTGCTACTCATGTGACATTTGTAGAGAGTGCTCAAAGGGCAAGGTGGCAAAAGTCCCCTTATGTTCCATGCCCATAATAGAAATACCATTCGAACGTGTGGTGATAGATTTGATCGGTCCCATCATTCCTCCATCATCTGAGGGCCATCAATACGTGCTGACGTTGGTGGATACAGCTACGAGGTATCCAGGGGCTATCACACTCAAGTCCATCTCTTCTCAAAAAGTAGCCGAAAGTCTTATGAGTATCTTCATGAGGTTGAGTGTCCCAAAGGAGATTGTATGCGACAATGGTCAACAGTTTACCTCTACTTTGATGCAAGAAGTCGCCAGGATGATGAATATAAAGCAGCTCCACTCTAGTATTTATCATCCCATGACACAGGGCATCTGCGAAAGTTTAACGGAACTTTAAAGAAAATGCTAAAGAGCATGTGTCATGAACAAATGAGGAAATGGCACAAGTTCATTGAGCGCCTGCTGTTCGCTTATAGGGAAGCTCCTCAAGAGTCGACAGGATTCTCTCCTTTCAAGCTGTTATACGGGAAAACGGTCAGAGGGCCAATGCAAATTTTACATGAACTATGGGTTGGTGACCCTAACCCAGATGAAGCAAAGACCACCTACAAATATGTTTTTGATCTTCAGGAGGGGCTGAACGAGACTTTGAAGTTAGCAAGGAAAAATCTGGATAGAGCTCAAGTTAAGCAGAATAAATTTTATGACAGGAGAGCCAAAGAAAGAAAGCTGAAAACCGGAGATTTGGCACTTGTATTAATACCCACATCGCATAACAAAATGCTGATGAAATGGGGAGGTCCATATGAGGTGATTGAACCCTACGGACAAGACAATAGCAAGATCAAATGGGGTGATGTGATAAAAACTTATTACATAAATTTATTGAAAAAGTATATGTTGAGAGAAGAGGAAGAGAATGAAGAGGCAGTGCCAAGGGGTGTGCAACCAACAGCAGCATCAGCTATATTGTTAGAAACAGAGAACGAAGAGGAAGTACCTTTGCCAGTACTAGTGTAAATGATGTCATTAGTAAAGAAATTTCTGATGAGATGAAAGAGGAGTTGTTAGAAATTCTTGAGTGCTATAAAGATATGTTTACCGATTTGCCGGGCACAGCAAAAAACGATTTTCATGCAGTCGATCTGATCGATGAAAATCCGATCAGGAT
>JABUQX010047196.1:32500-38597 GCA_015478945.1 Trachelipus rathkii
ACTCAATAAGACTCTTATTATTATATCGTGTGATAAAATTTATATGCATAATTAGAACTTCTCCATGTAAATGTCTATCAACCTTACAAATAATATGTGTAATTGACTATGTAGATATGTACTCAATTATGAGAGAGTAAGAAAGGTAGTAGACATCCTTTAAAAAGATGAATTCCTTCTTATCATAAACTTATGCCAGTATAGTATAGGGTTATCTATAATATATATATATAATATTCCTAGGCGTATCGGGTCATGTTTTTGTCTTATTAAGGTTTCCAGTTCACCAACTGGTTATAAACCGTGTGGTACCCTCATTATAAAACTATAATTTTACTTATTGTATGATCTCAACTAGTGTATTGTTGATATTTTGTATATATATATTGTATAATAATGCTATTTTATATGTCATTGATACAAAATATTATGGTGAGTTGAAACACTTATGATGGAAATGTTCTCTTACTAATATAGCATTAAGGATTATTTAAAACTATATGAAGTAGATATGGTTGAGATTGCTTTGACTTCAGAAATAGTGTGTTTCGTAGCAACTACCCCTCAACGACGCATGAGGTACGTACTTTGGTTAATGTGCGGTACATATCCTGATAAGCTGGAGATATGATGAGTGAGTACACTCGTCCAATTGGCTGAAGGGTTCACACTAGCTTTCATATGAGCTTGCGCAGCTTAATATCTTGTATCCATAACCTTGCCAGACAAACAATGGCTGATCAAGATGGACTTCCAACGGCGTATCATGATAAAATTCCCAACATATCTAGGAACTGGCAGCTGCAGTTATGACTATTGTTTGTTAGTATTATTCCTCACACCCCCTCTTTCCTAAGTCAACTCAGGCTTCTTCCAAATAGCACATGTGAAAGGCAAGATCAAATATCCCAAGCCCCATTGAACTAAGTATATCCCACCTCTGTGACATAAAAGTTAGTTAACACGAATTATGGTCCATCTCCTGATGCCTCGCGTCCCGACTTTGATATGGGCGTGATAAGGTGTAAATTCATTGATGTAGTAAACATAATATAAGCATTCGTGGTTTGTCTTTACACCAATATCCTCCCACATGATACTTTTTTCTTGGTCTTTAACCCGCAATTCTAATACTAGCATTTCCAGCCATAAGATATCTACGAACACTCGGCGAAGCAACACACAGATAAAATATTGCCCTGCTTCAGATTAATAACAAGGTGATTTGAGTAGTTGGGCCACTTAACAACCCACAATTGCGAGGGTCAAAAATATTACAAAGAGAGTAGTAACAAATTCCGCTAAAAATGAACCCTCACACAATCCATTTTCCATTGAATCAGCAACAACTTACAAGCAGCGCCGCCAACAAGAGAATACCACCCTTCAATGAGACTGGAGGATACAGAAACTCTCCATAAAATAATTGAACCAAACCTGGGGTATTTTCATGTGTGATTCTATATTTTACTCCTTATTTATTGCACCTATTTGACATGCGCAAATTGCTGTTATAGGGTAACAAACAAAATTTAATAAGCTTCATCAGCAAGCAAAGGTCGAAGACATACTATAAAAAAAAATAAAAAAAAATAAAAAAAAATCAGCAATTTGGCATCAAAACTAAAAGATGTTGTTTTTATTAGCAATCAAGTGCAATGTTTAGAGAAGTGTTTAAATATAATCCAATTTTTAGACAGACAGACAGATAATCTAAAAAAAAATGCAAAGGGACTTTAATTTAAATAAACTTCCAGGAAAAAGAAAATATAGTAGAAGAAAAATATGGGCACGCACAAACGAACAGAAGTAGGGGATAGTTATGAGCACAGGGAGAAGGGTAGAAAAGGGTAAGCACACTATCTATATCCCTAACTATACATGGCACTTAGCAGAATAAAGATCACAAAATTAAATTCTCAAATATTCTAGACACATGACAGACTTTAGAGCAGAATTCTAATTGGAAAAGAATTGCCAAAAATCAAAAGGACTCATACCCCATATTATTTTGAACTTATCTGTATTCATAACAAAGATCGATAATAATAATAACTCTAATAATCCTCAATAAGTCGCGAGATTTCCTGTGAGTGTGGGGAAATGTAGGGCGGATCGAGTAGTAGAGAAACTCATAAAACCACCTTATATCATGTTAAGCCATATATCTTTCGTCTTACACACTCCATCGACGAAGCAACCACTAGACAATCCTCACTCTCACAACTAGGTCAAAGATTATTAAAAAAAAATAGCTGGCAAATATGTATTATAAGTTCTCTCTATAAGATAGAAAGAAAGATTTATTAGATATGCATAAAATCCACTAGCAGTTTCCTATTCTATTACGATCGCACATAGATTTTTAATGCGATAATCTGTGATTGCCAGGTCAAGATCTATTTAGAGTTACGAGTACTAAAGTGTTTGAACCATATAAATCAAAAAAAGTAAATGATTCGATAAATCAGATAAAGTAGTTGCCCAGTTAACTTTAGAACTTAGCAATTCCGTTAGCTCCAATCATTAATTGAATCTTCATTAGAGGTAAATCTCTATTAGAATAATGGACTAGAACTTAAAATATCTATTCTCCTTCAGTAATAGGATAACTTGTTGTCAAAAAGGTAAAAGAATACTATAAGATAATAGTCTCCTGTTCTTTAAATGACACGCAACTAATACACACAAGAACCTATGCAAGATAATACTTTCGTTTATTCTTATATGAACCAAGGTAAATGTCCACTATAAAGATTGCTCATTTTCAAATTATCAAGCTCGAAGATCAAACGAGAAACATGATAAATATTGTTTCAGTCTCATTTTTTATACTTTCTATTATTCTAATCCCATTGTGTTAACTTTGCTATCATGCATGCTAAAATATCTCGCACCTTGGTCTTTAAACATTCTAAGACGTAACCGATAAATTAAGTTCCATTTTTTCTACTCTTCTTTTCCTTTTTCCCGCGTTAATCCCCGAAACGAGGTGTCAAATATGAATCTTATGGGTACATGGAAATGGCACAGGAATAAATGGCTAGAAGGCAGATTGAGGAAGAGCACTTGAGGTGAATTGAAGTATAATAAGGTAAATCTTTCCACAGCTGTCCGAAACTATAGACAATCGAAAAGAGGGATGCCCCACAAAAGAAACATAACTAATATTTTTGACCTCTATATGTATCTTGGTATACTTGTTCCTCCGCCTGTGAACTGCACATTATGAAAAGATTTAACGATAAGAAATCTATAAAATAAAAAGAGACGAAAAACTATCAAGCGTAACTTATTGAATGTAAATCGCAAAAACACATCGTATAAGTGTTCTGAGTGAAGGGATTTCCGTGGTATCCCGAAGCAGAATTTTTTTCATACGCTTTTTCCATCTTCGTCACACTGTCGTAACGATATTTTTGGGGTTGCTTTTAATTCTCTAGCTAATATCGTTCTAATTTTCCAAGTGACGATCTAGAGTTCTATTTCAAAATACAAAGAAAAAACACTTGCTACAAGTGAATGTAGAAATGTAGGCACTCACCACCCCCGGACTATTTCAAACTAAAGAGTCGATAATCCCCTTCAGGGAATGGCTTCGCTCAGCGGACCCTCAAACGATTATGCTTTCCAGCTCTAGAATGTGTTCATTCGTGGAAAAAGGTGCTTCTCAACTCGGTATGGTTCTATTAATTCTCAATACTACCATATATAGAGGAGCGATTCGGCATCAGGATATTGTTGATTAATCACGAACAATAACTTAAACATGTATCTTCTGTCGTTGCCTCATCTGCTATTCGTTGGAGGTGACCTCCGACCATGCGTTTCTGCGTAATATCCTTTAGAATCAGCTACAAGAAAAGATTTCTAGATCGGAATGGAGACGGAATTATTTACTCAAGTATTGTGTGGTTGTTTCAGTGGAACTGTCAAGTTTAAAGATATTACTATCGAAACTCGTTACTAGGGCTGTACTATTTTCGCTCGAATAGGTAACTGTGCCTATCTTCTACTTCTGGTACATCTTCACTAATTGACCCTTGTAACTGCGGGTAGAGGAATGAGTAAAGCGCGACTATCATTCGTTGGTGCCGATTTGAATTCTGAATATTCTAATCTTGTTTAGCTCTTGTATTATTGAACCATTGGTATTTTTCATCCGCGAGATTTTCAACAAAAACGATGTGACAAAAATAGTAGAGCAGTTATGACGTAGAATAAGTCCGTCACGGTGTTGTGGGACTGAAAAGTTTGTAGTTGCGAAACCCACTTGGATCTCGTGAACATTCACTTACTCCTGAGAGGAGATCTGCAATTTTCTTTCTAGATATGTCCTCTCTTCCTACATATAAAAGAACATTATTGCCCATAATGTGGATTTATTAATGTAACGAAACGAAGGTTATTCAGCTCCAATCGTGTACGCGGATTGATATAAGTAATGTACAAATGACTCACATTGCCATATAAAATTGGATTCCTCTGCCCAACATTATACTTCTTCTGTGTGCCATTACCATAAGGAGATTTCCTTTTTTATACTCTTTATATCTTGTACAGTTACACCGTGTTAAGTGGTGGAGACACCACCACTACTCACTGTCGTGTTCGTCAGAATTCAATCTGACTCATTTCGCTTATTTACATCCAGTTGTAAATGTTTGACTGAACAGTATGTACCACTATTTCCAGTATATCTGTCTATTTGAACTTTTTCGTGTGGGGATTTCTATTTGTGATAGTGTTGTACAGTGCTATTCTCTCGCACAAATGTTGTCACACATCCTCAAGGTACTTTCAAAGCGCTAACATTTCTAGTCGACTCTTTTCGAATGTAATATTGCGCACAAGAAGAAATCCCGAATGAGCTTGCCTTAGTCTATTGGCGATCTAAATGTTGTATATTATCCACAATTATACGCTTATTAAAGAGGAATTCTAAAGCTCAGTTTAGTCAAGTTTATATTCATTGAAATTTTAGACTCAAACGTGCTCATCCAGTGAACTAAAAGACTGTGCACTGGTGCGCTACTACTGGGTATTAGCAATAACTAAACTATCCTATATTTTGCCCTTTGTGTATGATTGATCTCTAAATAATTGCACGCAAAAACCATTTATATTAGGCTCAGCAGGTTTTAGGTTTTGGAATATTCTGCACATAATGTCTACTGTTACGCAACTGTCTCTCCGCATCCGCATCTAATGATCTCCGTCGAAGACGGCTTTGTGCATTTGGTGCTATTATATAAGAAGGTTCATATGCCAAAGCGTGAGCCTGTTGCATATGCCCTAAATGACCTTTTAAACCATCAATTACTTTGTTAACATTACTAGCAAGAACAACCTCTTCCCCTGAAGGTGTTATGGTTACTGGTGGTTTTTGCAAAAGAGACTCAAGAGGCTCAAGCTCAGTTGCTACAAACTGGGCCAACTGCTCTTGGGTTTCTTGATCTACATTGATAGCCATTATATCTACCTCTATGATTAAATATTGTTCAATAATAAGACTTAAAATAATAATAAATAAAGGAAAAATATATAAATATCGATTATACGTAATGAAGTACGTATTTCACAATGTATCTGAACAACGAGTATAAACTCGTTTCGAAATTCTGCCGCAGATATATTACGACGCAACCTAATAACCCCCTTCGAGTGCTCTGTTACAAGAGAGCGTGTAACTGGCTCCCTATCTAAAAAGTGTTTGGTGTCAATGTTGAGATTTAACGGGAGTGTGATAAAAAGATTCAATAAAACGGACGTTTAAAAGTCAATCGATCTGCTCCTAAGCCCGAACGGAAGGCAAAGCGAGAGTCAAAACTCAAAATTTATCAGCGCTCGTAAAATAACATATCAGTTATCAATGAAAAATAGTACTAAATAATCATTAACTGCAGAGATTCTACATGGTTTTTTTTATCCTACCGCTTAATTCGGACAGATAGATGATAAACCCAACCTGAACAACAGTCGGTTCAGAACTGCAATATAAAAGAAGAATCGGAGAATATTGAATCCGTTTAAATGAGTAGATTGTGTAATGTAACAAGGCACAACAGCAGTCGTTCCCTTACTTAAATTGACTAGA
>JABUQX010047197.1:0-2500 GCA_015478945.1 Trachelipus rathkii
TATTTATATATATATATTTTTTTTTTACATGATACCACCACGTCACTTTTCAATGTCCCCTTTCAAAAAGGAGGGCAAAAAATAAAATAAATAAATAAATAAATAAATTAAAAAAATTACATAAAGAAAAATAAAAATTAAATAAATGAAAGTAACCCAACCCTGTCCCTTCCCTAACGCAATTCCCTCAGTGGACGCAACGCCCGGGACTTTAAATAGAGGAAACGATAATTAAACATTGCCCTCTGGGAAAATAAAAGAAGGCAAGGATTCCACAAAACATATAATAACTATAATATAATATATATATATATATATAATATATATACTTATACTATAATTATATAATTATACTATATATATATATACTTTATATATATATATATATATATATATTATATCTATACGGTTGATTTGAAAAAAAAACGGTTTTTTTTTTAAATTGTTTTTTTAAAAACAATGTTTTTTTTTTTTGTTTTTTAAATTACCTCTTTTTATGTATACTAAAGATGTTAAACTTATACAGTAGTACCAATACCACTTCTAGGCCTAAATATTGACTATTAAATACGGATTTTAAATATATCATCAGTATATCATAGTACTATATACTATATGATATATACGTATTATATATATATATATTATTATACTCTAATTATATATACTATATATATATACCTATTTATATAAATATTATATATATATATATACATATTATAGGAGATATATATATGATTTCATAAAAGGATGGATAATATTACACGGTGTTTTGGTGGTGTCAGAAGAAAATGAGAACTGGTAGGAAAGGGTGATTGTAATTTGATCTGTGAGGGGAGAAGGTATTGTGTAAGTAATACTTTCTTTAAACACAGAGTATTATCATTAAGTATACTAGAGTTGGTGTAAGGTAGAGATGGTATCTGAAGTTGAAAAGTATGATTGATGTTGTGTTGGTGAAGAAGAGGAGATGTTGAAGTATTGTTGGATGTTAAATCAGTGAGGGGTTTTAGGAATGGGATTATCGGGATCATTATGTTGTTTCTATGTAAAATTAAGTTAGTGGGGAGACTGATGGAGAGGAAGGTGATACGGAAGGAATGGGTATATAATTAAAGGAGTGAGAAAATTAGTGAACAAGGTAATAAGCATAAGTATGTATAAGGAACGCTCGCAGTAAATCAGTTGATACTGGTGGAACACAGTTGAAACTGAATAAATCTGGAAGCGAATGAAGGAAGCAATTGTTAGCACTAGTGACAAAAAGAAGTATGCTGGAGTGTGCTAGAAGTAAGGAGAAGAATGCTAACAAAGTGAGTGGGTGGAATTGACAAGAGGTGATGCAAGCGATTAAAAGAAAAAAGTCGGCGTGGTTGATGCTACTAAAAGCAAATGATTGAAGTTTCAAAAGAAAAGATGCTTGGAATTATATACAGAGGAAAAAAGGAATGCTAAAAGATGCATACGTAAGAGAAAGAAGAGGTAAATGAACAGTTTGAAGGAGATGATGGGACATACAAGGAATAGGAAGCTTATCTGGAAGGAAGCGCGAAAGGTTTAAGAATTAGAATACAGGGGAAACCTGCTCAAATAATCGAATCAGGGAGGTGATTTTTGTAAACTGATGACAATGGATTGTGAGTGAAGTTGGAAAGAACACTTTGAAGAATCTGTATAATATTGGCCAGTAAAATGAACGCAAGTGATAATGACTGTGTGTGGCGTTTTGAATGGTGCAAGAAGGCAATATGGTATAAATTGTAGAGCGGATGGGTTTAATCTCAGTCTCTAACAGAGGAGGAAACTGGGCTCTAGAGGTGAGAAAGTTGTAGGAATGGTTAAACTCTGCAAGGTAAGTAAGATGATCAGAATACTGGTAAACTGATCAAGAACGGAGGGGCGAGAATGGTGATTGATTGATCTGAAGTTGTGTAACTAAAAGCCGTTTGATGGAGGGTATAGTTTTCGAGGGATTGGAGGAAGAGCAGTAAAATGTACCGCTATATAAGGGTAAGGAGATAAAGGGAACTGTAGAAATTATAAGGGGTATTTAGTTTATTGAGTGTTGTAGGAAGATATATGCTGGTGTTTTGGTCGAAAGAGCGCGCGTCGAGTGACTAAGGACTGATTGGTTAAGACAAGGTGGCGTTTAGAGTAGTTAGAGATGTGTGGATCAATTATCTTCTACATTGAAGCAAATGTAGAGAAAAGAGGGATGAGGAAGAATAAATAATTGTAATTAGTTTTATGGTATTGCAACAGGGGTAATGATAGGGTTACATAGGGAAGGTCCTATGGCAGGTGTAGTGATATATGGTGTTGGGTGATAGATCTTCTGAATGGAATTCAAAAGTATGTATGAACGATAGTGCAGCGTGTGTAAGAATAAATGCGGTCGAAAAGTGATTGCTTTAGTATTAATAGCGGAGTGAGGCAGGGTTGTGATTGTCCCTTGGTTAATTTAATTTGTAATATTGGATGGGGTTATGAAGAGAATTTT
>JABUQX010047197.1:22500-25000 GCA_015478945.1 Trachelipus rathkii
GGGACGGTGGTAGTTTAGGTTGGCTGCTAACTACCACTTATCTTTTGCCAGAATGCTAATGCATGCCTTGGAGAAGGGCGTGCGCAGTAAGTGCCCTTCTATCCTTCGGCGCAAATGTATTGAATCGTATCTGTATATGAAAATGTCAGAGGAATAAATGTTGAGAGAGGTGATGGTATTATTAGAAAGGGCAAATTTGATTTGCTCTCTGTACTGAAACAAGATGAAAGGAAACTGTGAAAAAGAGTGGTGTGGTTTGAAATGTGTTTGTATTGCTGTGGAAAGTAATGAGAGGGGGATTGAGAGATAGAGTTGCTATTCTGATGAGTAACTTGGGGTAGAGAGCTATTGTTAGATTTTAATGTGCTGTGAGTCCTAGAAGTCTAAATGTTAAATTTAAGTTTGAAAAAGGTCAAAATTTGTGTGGTTGTGACATATGATCCATATGAGGGTAATGTTTGAAGAGAGTACGATTTTCTGGGATATCCTGAATGATTTTTTGGATGGGGGTAATGGGAGATTCAGTTCATTTGAAACATATCTGCCATTCAAGGATTTTTTTTTTTACAGTTGTCACACCACTCACGGGCAGAGCCCTCCAAGGAGGGGGTGTAGTTCTCTCAAAAGTTCACCCTCTAGCGCAAATTCCGCATATGAGCACAGACCGCTGACTTAAAGTGAAGGAGATTAATTTAGTAGGAAATACAGAAGATGGAAGAGAATTCCAAGAACAGAGTGGTGGGAAAAGAAAGGAAGCACAGTAGCAAACTAGTCTGGAGTTACCAATGTCATCACAATACTCGTGCGCAGATACAGCACCCTTTGTGCTACGAAGGCGTCGTAAGGTGGTGGTACGCGCCAGTGAAAAGTTCCCTCGAGCACTTTCCGCTGCAGTACCTATAGAATAGATAAAACACCAACATCACGTCGCAAAGATAGAGGGTCAAGTGACTGGAAAGTACAAGACAGTTTATAAGTCTTTTTTGGCCGTTGACTCGACCCAGTCCAAAAGCCGGGGTGAAACTAGAGCCCCCCAGATATGAGCAGTAATCCATACATGGGCGGATGAGAACTTGTATAGCTGGAGCAACTTAGAAAAGGAGGAAAGCGTCTCACAGTCTAAACAGAAATTCCAGTTCTTTGAGGCCGCCGCCCTAGCAATCTTTGTGATGTGAGGTTTCCAAGGCATTTTTTTTGTTCATGCTAAGTCCAAGGAATTTTATATTGTCAACAGGAGAGACGACAGAACGTCGAAAAGAGATAGGGAAAGTTAAAGGGTATTTTGGAGAAGGAGATTTGTAGAAGTTGGGTTTTTAAAGATTGATTTCACAAAGTTTATTTCTATCCAACAGTGCGAGAATAAATCGGAAAAGATTTAGCACGAAGAGGCAAATAGAAGTAAAAGAGGGAGTGAATTGATACGAGTTAAGAATGAAGGTCGAATCATCGAATACCGAGTGGATGAGTTAGAGGTGCAGGTGAGAAGATCATTATGAAAAGTAGGAATAAAGTAAGGAGATAAGACAGAACCCCTGAGGAAAACTCCACTATTGACAGAAAAGAAGAGAAATCGCCCCATCACAACAGCCGATATTGAGCGATTTGAAGAAAGCTAGACATAAGTAACAAAGAGAAGGGAGGAAACCCAAAGGAGGGAACTTGGAGAAGCAGTGACGCGTGCCATATACTCGGTCAAATGCTTTGGATATTCAAGCGCCACCACGCAAGTTTTCCCGGTAGTTCCTAAGAGCGAAAAACCATAATCGGGTTAGATAGTAATGTATATCGCCAGTAGACTTCGTGCAACGAGAGGCGTACTGCGATCGGAATGAGTTTCCACAGATCTTAGAAGTGAGTTGAGAAGGGTTTCAAAGATCTTAAATAGAATATAAGTGAGAGTATAGGGCGATAGTAGAAGGATCAGAGCGGCTTCCTTTTTCGGATAGTTGGACATGTGAGCGCTCCAACACTGAGGGAAAGTGCTAATATTGAGATATAGAGAATATAGTTGAACAGGGGCCGAAGAGATTGCCTTTTTCAGTTCGAGGAATTAGCAACACAATGATTAGATCGAATAAGAGGAGAAAGGCAGATTTCAGAAGTTGCCTGGCCAGAAAGATTTTGTCAGTAGGAGAACCCACGGCAGGTTAGCGTACTTTCCTTTGATGAAAGCCGCTTTGTCGTCGAAGAGTATCCCGGCAACGATTTCTAGCTTAATCGAAAATTAGCGAGAGCTGATAGGAGAATGGTGAACACTTTTTCCACACCCCGATAGGCCACTGTTCTCTAGCCTGAATGGCCAGAGAACAAGCACGATCGAACATGGATTATGAGGAAAGGAAAGATTTAGTTTTAGAAGGAATGAATGAGGAAGAAAGATTTTACCTGAAGAAGAATGAACCTGCTCATCCCTTCGACGATTACAGCTCCATCCTTTCTTTTAAATCTTTATACATCCTCATTATTCCTTACTGAGGTAGCCAATTTTGCTATCATCTGC
>JABUQX010047197.1:30000-31885 GCA_015478945.1 Trachelipus rathkii
TAATTATATATATATATATATATATATATATATATATATATATATATATATATATAGTATATATATATATAATATATAATACTAAATATAATATAATATATATATATATATATATATATATATATATATATATATATATATATATATATATCACTTGTATTCTATCTAAGATCTTTGAAACCCTTCTTAACTCTCAATTCTTAGAGTAGACCATCTGGAATCTCATTCTCTTCTTTCCGATCGCCAGTAGGGCTTTTGGCGTTCAAGGTCTACTGGCGATATACTTTCCTATTTAGCTGATTTATGGTTTTCCGCTCTTAGGAACTACGGGGACACTTGCGTGGTGACGCTTGACATATCCAAAGCATTTGACCTGGTATGGCACGCGTTACTGCTCTCCAAGCTCCCCTCCTTTGGGTTTCTTCCTTCTCTTTGCTTATTTTTGTCTAGCTTTCTTTCAAGTCGCTCAATATCGGCTGTGGTTGATGGATCGACTTCTTCTTTTTCTGTCAACAGTGGTGTTCCTCAGGGTTCAGTCTTATCTCCTACTTTATTCTTACTTTTCAGCCTCAAAACAAAATGGAGCCCCAGAAAAAAACTGAAATGAGATAGAAAAAAAAAACAAATCCAAACTTAACAAAAAATAATAAATGAAATATATAAGTAATTGAAATATAATAAACCAAACAATCATTAAGTGAATTAATTATCAGAATTTAATATTAACATCATAAATTAATCAAATCAAATCATTAAAAACGTTAAGTGAAATCATTAGATTATTAAGTAATAACATCAAGAAACAATTAAATCAATTAAATCAAATCAAACTCATGAAATAGAAATAAATAATCAAATAAAAAAATTTAAAAATATAGCAAAAATCATTAAAAATAAAAAATACAATCAGTATATAAATAAGTCCTACCTGGGCAATGTTATTGACCAGTTTTTTTCTTTTACTTCTACGGTCCCACAGACAGCAGACCTTCACCAAAATAGACCTTCGCAACACTAACCTTCACCTCAGTTTAATGAACGACGGTATACCACACTACCAAACCTCAATACTACAAGTTCAAAACAAAAACAACAATCCATTACTTTAATACTCATAATAGAAATACAAAATAAAAAATAAGAATATTAATAAGGATATTAATAATAACCATAATAAGAATAATAGTAATCATCAATTAATCATCAAAATAATAAAAAATCAGTACCTTTCCCATAGAAGGATTCCACATCCATAAGAGAAATTAAAGTTCCCTGGAACCACAACAAACTTTTCACCATACCATCTATATCATTAAAGATCCACAGTCCAATACTTATACAGGATCCCATACATCAAATCTTCAAATATTACTTTACAAATTAAATAATTTCTACGGAAAGAAAACCAATTAAACACTCTCATCTGCAATCATTCACTTTCATACGAAGAAAAGAGTGATGGAAGCCACGAAACCAAGGTTATAAAAGGTAATAAGAACCCTGTTGAATAGAACCACTCAACTACTGAAGTCGTTCCGAACACCCATCATCATACACAATTATTCTCCCTTCATAACAACGCCTCATACTGACAATTAAAATACCCGACCCCAATTAAATATGATACAAAATAACCAACAAAGAACCTCACAAGGGCAGCTCACCACAGGGTAATTCCCATGGTTTCCATTTCTCACTCACCAAAACCTCAGCAGTGCTTTTGAAGAAAAAAAGGGAATCTAAGAACCTGCCACCTTCTTCCTGCAAACCTAACCTTTTATGCTTGGCCCATTCCTGTAACCTCAACAGGTCAAATTTCTAGGACTATCTCATTCTAGATGACATTAACATACACACTGCATATTCTCCAGAAACGAATGTCATC
>JABUQX010047198.1:0-7500 GCA_015478945.1 Trachelipus rathkii
TGATATACTAATAGTATTACTATAGTATATATAATATATATATATAGTTATAATATATATATAAATATTATATATATATATAGTATTAATATTATATGATATATATATGATGTGTCATCTATTACTATCAAGGGTATACTTTATATACTATATACTATATATGTATATATACTACGTATATTTAGTAACTATATAATTATAATATATACTTATATATATAGATATTATATATATATGTATTTTAGTTTTCTTTTATATAGGTTTAGATATACGAGGTATTATATATATATATAATATAGGGTTTTTGGGTTTAAAGCTTAAATTCTCGTTATAAGAATACTTTACATTCGCTTAAAAGAATATTATAAAATTGTAGCAAAATATATCGAATGCATTTGGGATCTGTTTTCATTTCGTGGAAGTTGCGATGAAAATCGAATGCTTGTATTTCTGTTTGACTACAAATCTAAATATAGTCTTCATATCAACAACAGAAATGAACATCTAATATATTATATATATGATAGTATATAGTTAACTATATACGTAATATGTCTTAAATTCCATTTATTAGCTACTATATGATATGATATTAATACTATATATATATAAAAGTATATTATTATATATACTATATATATAGTATATATAATATATCATATATATATAATTATGTATATACTATAATAATAATAGCTATTATATATAATATATATTTAATATATATATATTATATACTATATTATATATATATATATATATATATATATATATTTTATGAAACTTAGGACATTTGTTGAGATTAGGGTTGGCCGACGCACCGGGTGCGGAGTGCGGTTTTGGTGCGGTGCGCGTGGCGCGTGGCAGGTGCAGTGCGTAGGTGCGCTCAATTTGGTGTGGTTGCGGAGTGCGGAGTGCGCATGCAAACATTTCAGTGAGTCCTGGTGGTGTACATGAAAGAAAAAAAGTGCTCTACGCGGTGGAGGAGCACGAAGAAAAATTAGTGGTGCGCGTGCGGTGCGGTGCGGGCCTTTTGATCGCATCAATGACAGCCTGCACCACATTCAGCCTTTCTGTACAAGATTGTAAACAAAATGATGAAATCGAGAAAAAAACGTTGAGAGTATGAAAATATCCATGTCAGGTAGGCTATATATGTATTTACTAGTTAGTATGAAGTATCCATGTATACCTGGGGTAATTACTATTATATCTATGTAGGTTACGATTAGGTATGTATGTATAATCACTTACTGTATAATAACATATCACCGACTTAATAGTTGGTATATGGTAGTATATATATATAGAATAGTTTATAAAGTATTGCGCGAGTATTTTACTATACCATATGGACGAGTTATCCTTATTAATTATGTATTGTTCATAGGATTATATCATTCAGTGCGATTCCTTGACCAGGTTACATAATGGAGTTGGGGGTAGAAGGACGCAGACTAGTATAATTAATTTTTAGGTAAGAGGAAATTAGATACTATGAGAGTGATGCATATAACTATTATTGAGACTTTACGGTTATGACGGTAGCGAGCGGCAGACATGAGAGGGCTCTCGCGAACTATCTTGAGTTATTAGCGTAGCGGTAGACGATAACCGATAGTAATTATAGTAATATATTAGTATCAGATAATGTTGATATCATATATAGTAGTACTAGAAGCGAGAAATAGACTTATAGTTTACAAGTAGGGTAGCTTTAATAGTAAATTAGTTATATATATATAAAATATAATATATAATATATATATAAATATAGTATATATAATATATATATAAATATATATATATATATATATATATACTATATATATATATATATATATATATATATATATATATATAATATATATTTATTAATCTGATATATATACGCCTTATAATATGATTTATATATATGAGCTGAGTATATATAGAATAGGTGATATGATATTATATAACTATATCCGTATAATGTAAGTCATAATTATATATAGTAGCTTATAGTATTAGTATAATATATAATTATAGTATATAATACCGTTCAGAATCAGGAACATTAGGTTACGCCGATGTTGGATGTTATTTTGGACTGAATATAAGCGAAAATTAGCGTGCGCGTTAGCCCAAGATTTTTTAAATTAAGTTGTTGTTCCTTAAATGATAAGCTTTTAAAACTATTTTTCAATATAACATTTATTGAATTTTATGTTATATAATTTATTATGCAAAACATCTATTGTAACATATCAGTTAAGTAATTAAACAAAGCAATTTATAAAGATGCAAGGACTTTCAAAGCTAAAAAAGACCTGCTGGTTGGCAATGCTTTTTGACGCAAAGGAGAGAACTTGATGATATACCTAATATACTATAATACGTACCTATAGTATAATGAGTGAATATGAGTCTAGGTATACGTACTATAGTTATAGTATATTAATAAGTGTCGATCTTTATATATAGTATAGTATAGTATTAGTATATATATATAATTATGTAGTAGTATATAAAGTTAGTTATACTATATTATGATTTTATATATATATATAGAGAGAGCAGATAGGTGGCGGCAGAGAGAAAAGTAGAGAGAGGATTCAAAGATGCTCTTTATTCAGAATTATTCGAGTACGATTTTGACTGGTATGAAATCGCAAAGTTTCGTACCCGCGCAGAAACATCTTTTTTCGAGTATTTTTTTTCGCCTCCGTATAGCGAAGGATAGTGACAGCTTTGGCTTTTCTCCTAGAGTGACTAATTATTTGATATGAAATAGGAACGAGACGTATTCTACCAGACCGCCACCATAGCTTTGGAGACTTTACCTATTTAATGAACAGAGTGAGCGAAGGAGAAAATTTATCCAAATGATTTATATTATTATACCGATTGTTATTACTAAAGTAGTTTTTAATTTTCTTTAAAAATTTATTTTATAGCAAAATTTTAGAAATCAGTTTCTTTTTACACTTTCATATAAAAATTTTAAATAATTATTTTACTTTACTTATTTAAATTATTGTTATTAAAAGACTTAAAAAATATTGGGTAAGGAGTTACCTCAGAATTTACCCCTACCGTGACTTTGGTGGGCCCCGCTACGCCGCCTTATGAAAAACGAACTGACAAATGGTGTTGTTATGTCTCGGAGGAAATAAATAAATAAGTTCTGTGTTCTAGGGACACCGGCTAGCTCACCCCGCCTTTTTGGGTGAAATAAAATAGAAATTTAATTCTTTACATAGTATATCAGGGATATAGATGAGTGACTATAATAGTATACTTATAATTATTATATAGTATAGTATATATACTATCTTATTATAATATATTGTATATATTATTATATGATATATATATATAGTAGTATAGTAGAGCATCAGGATGCTCTGATGGTTTTTGATCAGGTACATTTATTAATGTCGAGGTTACAAGATAACTCTATCTGTAGAATTGTTCAAGATATTACGATCTCAAGTAGCAAGGTACTATGGCATGACACTTGTTCAAGTACAAGAGAGTACAGTGGTATCAATACAGACGTAGTACAAGTAACAGACCAGAACATATTATGAAAGACTCTTGCATAGTATAAAGGTAAGTATATAAGATAATATATATTATATACTATATATATATATTATTAATATATATATTTATATTATATTTATCACATTCAACATCACCCACCTTCTCTCACAAAGACTGAGGGGGATATGGTTCGTATAATTGCGAGTGCACCGAAACAGAAAGGCTAGTAGAAGAATATGAAGACAAGTTCAGAAATAGAAAGCTCAACTATTAGACCGCCACGCCCTCCTTCTTACCGCTATTTGTGAGCCTTAAGCGCGTACGCTAATGTCAGAAGAGAGTCCCACCGCTAGAGCTTCTTAGCGTGCGGGTACACCTGTGTACGGAGACCCCTCTTGTGAGGAGCACTGCTATCGTCTAATGCTGTGATGATCCCATTCAGCTGCCCGCCGTGAAGCTTAGATGTCAGACCGTCATAGGATCACCCTATCGATCACGAAAACCCCGTCATCTCGATCTGGCTTTTTAGTGGCACTGCTTTTCCTATCTTGACGTGTGGTCGGTGTGCATAACTCACGATTTCATCTCCTCACACGTGCATTCCCCTTTACTCGCAACTCAAATAATCCACTGCTTTTCTTCTAGTCTCGACAAGGCATGCACGGCTTCGAGGATGCTCCCTGGACCAGCATCGTAGCACGCGCAATATACAGTGACCGGTTTGACCAACCAGCGCCGACTTTCTTTCCATCTTTCCACATGACCAAACCAATCTCAACGTATTTTCCATTTATTCTCTAAATATGTATGGCTTTTCCCGATTTTTCATCAATGTGCTACTATCGAACATTGAACACATGTTGATATACATTCGACGGAGGTTGTGCAGTGACGCGCCTAGAGGTGTCCCATCTGACACATTGTAACTTTTATCTATTTAATCAATGTGTATACTGTGTCTTATTCCGGAGCCGGTACGTCTCTCGATTCACATACAGGCCACATGGTAAACTAACATAATCTCATGCTTATCAGACCTGCTAGCGCACTGCAAGACTTAGTCCGCCTTTAAAGCAATCCACCCAACGAATGATTTAATTGCAGTTCCAGCCACCATTACATTACAATTCACAACTTTACTACCCTTTCTCACACCTCTGCATACATGCCCAGGCCCTCACGATGATATTTGCGATTCCAGACCATTTAATCATTAAATCATTGTAAACTGCAGAACACTTTTTCCGAGTCTGTTCGCACCATGTCGTGAGCATAGTACTGATCACACCCCCGGAAAGACTTAATCCTCACTGACTACGACATTCCTGATAGAGACTATATCACATGCACTCATGGATACATTCTGACCCGTATTCACAATGCCTCTCCCATTTTAGGACTACACCCATAAACAATCCAAATCTCTCTACCATCTCGTCCTCAGTAAACGTCATCTATGCAGGAGCGCTGACCTAACAGACAAAGCTACCCTAAATTATTCATTCGAGCTTATAGGTATGAGCTGATAATAAGAGTAGTATGGGACGAAGAACCTGCCAGCGTTCTCTGTTCCATTCTCCACGAGCGATTTGATGGCTCAGCACGTAGTTAGCCATCGTGCACCGGGTGCACGCTTGTGCTCCCACCTTCTCAGATCTTGTCATAACCCCATCCGCATTATACAAATTGAGTAACCAAGGAGACATAACACACTCCCTGCCGTCACCGACGCCTCATATCTCTTGACGAATTATAGAGTACATCACTTTTATGTAAATATTCACGAGAGGACTCGGAGTGAGCGCGATGCACGGCTTTAATATAGTAAGCGCTGCCTGCAGTTTAACCCATAATATTAGACCGTTATTCTACTATGTGATCTGAATATTCGATAGAGAGGTATATATGATCTATGGTTACTGATGAATATTATTATATATAGCGGTATGTTAGTTGAACTATGAAAGTTATTGCGAGCTAATCGCGTGATACATGTATTCTGAACTTGATATTAGAATGAGTATTAAGATGATATTTAATGTAGAGCTCTAACCTAAGAGGTAGTTATGACTATTATATGAACTAAAGATCTTGCTGGTAGGATTAGTTTAATATATGTGTATGATAATACTATTATTTATGTACACGTAATATATTTGAAAGTGACGATCACGATCTTAAACAGTGCTTACATGCTGCTCCCAGGCAAGGCTCACCGCTCTTGGAGCTCCGGGGAGCCATGTCATCCCGTAGTTACAGTAGGTGTGGAGAGCCCACCTCCGCTTCCCCCCCTCCCCCCGGGTTTGTTTGTGGGGGGGGGGGGTTTCTGAATCGATCACGATCCCAATCCGCATCAGCTCATCCATTGCAAGGCTCATGCCAGGTGTCCTTCGTTGAATGGGAAAGTCCCTCGCATCCTGATGTCCGATCGTCCATCACGAGTCGGATCGACGGCAGGTCTCGCCTTCTATCGTGGCCAGTCAGCTCACCAGTGTGTAGGCAGACATTCCGGTCTCCACTTCGACCACCCTCCTAGACATGAGCGAGCAACGTCTCTGTCTTACCGGTCGCATTCCGTCTGCTCAAGGTGTCCCCACACAACGATTACGCCGTAACTCGCCATTGCTGACACTCAAGCTTCATTCATCAGATGGTGTTTTTCCTACCTCACTCGAGGAGCCAGCTCGTCCCTCAGCGGTTCATGCGGTAGGCGACAGGGTCCTGAGCTAGTGCGTGACGAGGAGCCTTCGACATGGTCTCCGTTGTCTGCCCACTGCTGTCCTACTGCCTCGTCCTTCGCAGAGCACGACGAATTCCTCAACACATATTCAGTCTCCGCTTGCTCGTGTAATTCTACTCTCCTCTCTCCCTGTCTGCTCCTATTGTCTCTGCCCATACCCATACAACAGTATTGGTGTAAACACTCCCTCGTATATTGCCGCATGCGTCTCTTGCACACTCCTTATTGTTCAATTCTAGATATTTTATTATCTTGTCAAAGATATGTGGAACGACGAGGTAAAATAGGGAAGAACCGCACTATGAGGGGTAGCCTGCCTCCTTACAGGTCCCTGCCAATACTGCCTACAATCCCTAGAGACTGTATACATTTCCTTTGCACACCCACCCTTCTCTTCCAAATGTTGGCTTCAAAGTACTGTTTATTATCGTGTCCACATTTTTTAAGTGCGTTCTTATCCGTCTAATCGCGTCCTACTCCATTAGCTCCTGCCTCCTCCTTCGCCTAAACTATACTATCATTTATGTTCTGTTTTCGTCCCACATTCATATTAAGAGATGCCAGCTTCTCTCAATTGTTCTCTGCGCAGAAGCAACGAGCATCCGCATTTGCGCTCCAACAGCACCTCTTCATCAGTCCGAATATGCAGCTCGCGAGCTGAGCGAATCACGCGCAAATCATGCCTGCGGATGACCGATATGTCTCGTCAACTCGCTCGCTCGTAAACCTCTCCTTTACACTCTTTAGTACTGGGTGTCCAAATACGCTATATATTTAGATCTCAGTATCGGCGACCAAACACACTAGCCCTGCCTTGACTCCCAGAGATTAAATATAATTTAGTTATATATATATTATATATAAATATATGATATTTTCCTTATATATTTATTAATATAATATAGATAAGGGATTTTTATGATGTTATATAGAATATTTAGTGTATGTTATGATTAGCATAGTATAATAGGTTTATAGCATCAGCAATGATCTTGGTGGGTGGTTAGTATATATATATATAATGATATACGTATATATATTAGTATGCCGGTCATTCCTCAGTAGGTGTATAGGTTCTACAAGCGATTCTTATCATTATAAACTTCTATTGGAGTTAGGGAGAAGGTATATATGTAGCGAGCACAGAGTATGGTGTTTGCGCGTAGAAGAAGAATTATAGACCGTATGAGGTAATGGCGGATCTGTCGTCCATCTCGGTGTTTGGTGGATAG
>JABUQX010047198.1:12500-20000 GCA_015478945.1 Trachelipus rathkii
GGAACTTAATCACTCGCGTACCACCACCACCTTTTCGACGCCTTCGTAGCACAAGGGGTGCTGTTTCTGCGTCACACTGAAGTTTTGTGTTTGACTGGTAACTCCAGGATATGTTCGCTGTGGTGCTTTCCTTCTTTCCAAACCACCTTGTTCTGTGGAATTCTCTTCCATCCTGTATTTCCTGCTGAATTTAATCTCCTCACTTTAAAGCCTTCGTCTGTGCTCATAAGCGTAATTTGCGCTAGAGGTGAACGTTGAGCGTACTACACCCCCTTCTTGATAGGGCTCTGGCCGTGAGTGGTGGTAACAACTGTAAAAAAATCCTTGGGTGGGCAGATATGTGGCAAATCTGAACTGACATCTCCCTACTCACCATCCACAAACATCATTCAGATTAACTGCCAGAAAATCACATCTCTCTCAACATTAACCCCTTAGATGGACCATATGAACCGCAACCAAGCAAATTCTTGAAATCTTCAACACGTAATGTTCCTTTAGAATTCTAGTACTCCACCAAATAAAATCTAGAATACGCACTCGTACCACAAGTCACATCACAGAAATTTGCAAATGCCTTCTTACTCCTCTCTCATTCCTTTCCAACACACAAACTTATCATTTTCACACCACACTCACACCACTCAATTTTCGACCGTTTTCCTTCATCATTTGTTTCAGTCACAGCGAGCAACAAATTTGCCCTTGTCTAAAATACATCCATCCGCACCTCTCTCCTCTTCCTCAACATTAATCTCTCTGTCATCCATTACCCATACGATTCATACATTTTCGCCGAAAGATAGAAAGGCCGCTTGACGGCGAATCCGACGATCTTCTCCTGCCGCAGCCAATGCATACTAGCATTCCTGGCAAAAGATGAAGTTGCTTAGTTGGCCCAGCCTAATCTCTAACTACCGACCGTCCCTAATTGCGCCTTCTATTTGTCGACACGCAGGACATACGATGTGGACATTTTTTTGTCTCACAACACATAGGGATTACAGGGATAGGGAATGTCTGTGAGACTGTTGTCTACGAAGGAGGGGTGTGGATATAAGTATGTGTATAATGATAGTGGATATAAAGGTGTGTCATCTGGAGGATGAATGATTGAATAGGAACGCAGAATAGAAAGGCGAACCATTAGGCACTGGAATGTCATACATACCATAAGCGAAATCGGTATATACTATATATATATATATTATATATATATATATATATATATATACAGTATATATATATATATATATATAATAGTATTATATAATATATATATATATATATATAATTATATATATATATATATTATTAGTATAATTATTTATATATATATATTATATATATATGTATATATATATGTACTATAGTATATATTATATATATATATATATATATATATTAAGTATTATATATATATAATATATATATATAGTTATATATATATACTATATAACTTTATATTATATTACATATAATACTATTATATATATATTAATATATATATTAATTTATATATATATAAGTATATATATTAATATATTATTGTTATTAAATTTGATTATTGATTATTATTATTATTCATTATTAATTAAAGATTTAAGTATTATTATTTAATCAATTATTATTTTATTATATTATTCAGTATTTATATTAATTATATATATATTATTATTATTATTATTATTATTATTATTATTATTATTATTATTATTATTATTATTATTATTATTATTATTATTATTATTATTATTCTTATTATTGAGTGTTAATATTATTCAAAATTCTTAATATTTGTTCAATTAATCGGCAAAATAATTGGCAAAAATTGACGATGACCATTGAGAAAAAATATGCCGATTATGCCGATGAGGATGACGATGACGATTAAACATCCCTTACTAATATATATATATATATATATATATATATATATACTTTATACCTTATCTATATAAAATATATATATATATATATATATATATATATATACTATTATATATATATATATATTATATATATATATACTATATAATTATATATAGATTAAAATATATATTTATATACAATATATATATTAGCCCAATAAACCTACTAAAATATTTCATACATATTTATATGTAACAGAAAATATTGTATATATATAATATATATATATATATATATACTATATATATATAATTATCTTTACACCTTTTCTCAGAAAAAATAGTCAGCTGGGGACAGTAAGTACAGCACTTTTAGCCTTTTCTTTTTTTCAAAATTTAAAATATCATATCACTGATTATTAGTTTACTGGCATGCAAGTGTTTATGGGTAGTTTGGAATAGATAACGGGATGTTTCCAAACTTAACCGTGAACTACTGTAACGGTTGGCATGCTGTTAGATCTGAGGTCAGGAAGCATAGAGAAATATGCCGACGTGTGAAAGTTTGTCGCAAGAACCCTTCTCATGGAGGAGGTATGTGATTGAGAGTTCAGAGAGCAGTGTCCGTTATAATACCGTGAATAAAGAGACTGACGCAGCAATTCGATTGATAGACGAACCGCTGGCTCACTCTGTGAAGAGGACATTTGAATGGAAATCACTCCAGATGCCATTGGGCGCCATACTCTCACAAGGGCACGACCCCTATGATAACCACTGAGGTGGTTTGAGAAATTTTGATAAAATCGCCTCACAAACACCCAAACCTTATTACGAAGCTTGTTTGAAAAGGAGAAGTATATACGAACTTCCATTAAGGGTCACGAGAAAAATAAACAACAAGAATTATAGGACATACGAAGGTTTGTTATGTGTTTTCAAAGGAAGATGTTATAGCATATGTGAAAGATTATGTGAAGTGGAAAGATGGAGGAGCTGAGCTTTTGAGTAATTGAAAAACAACCTTGTTCTCAATGCCCAAAGAATTCGAGAAAAGATCACGAATGCCTAGTTGATCCAAGGCTGCCTCTTCTAGCGTGAAGCTAGTTCTATTGGTTGATATACTAGTTTTCTAAATGTAAGAAGTAATGTAAGGTGGAAATATAGCCATAAAAGTGGATAATTGATGAAGTAAGAGATGAAATCATTAATGAAACTATAAAGAGTTGGGATAAAACAAGCAAAACCATGGAAACCTCACTAATACTAATAGGTTAATAAATTGAGAGCGGTGGGAATTCACGCAAATACTTGAAGGAAGAGGACCAAGAAACAGAAAGACTAGAAAGAGCGCTTTTTTACAGAAAGCCCCATTGGCGAGCAGAGAAAGGATTAGAAGAATTGAAATGGCTTCAAATCTTCCTGCTGGGATAGATTCGAAAACTACAGAAAGACCAGAAGTTAGAGAGATTTGGCGATAGTTGGAGAGTTTGAATTGGTTCCCTTTTTGTGTACAGGGCACATTTTCCAGCAAGAAAAATAGGCTCAAAGTAGAAAAGACGGAGACGGAATTAATTAAACAAGGCAGAGGGCAAGGCTTGCCAATAAAAAATTTTAAGAATTGTTAGGAGGAATACCATCGAGCCGTACGCTTTCTTAGTGTTGCGCTCTGAAAAAGGAGAAATAATACCTTTTGAAGAAATTACAATATTGCCATATTTATATACTGGAGGGAGGTGGAGAAGAAGGAATAGCACTGGAAGCGTCTAAGGTGGAATTAGAAGGAAAGGTTTGAGCAAAGAGTTCAGCTTTAGTGGAAGTTAAATTGCAGTTACGCAGACGGAAATACTAAAAAAAAGGGCAAGAGGAAGAAGCAAAGTTAAGAATTCTTTGCATTGTTTGAAAAAAAATGTTTCTGGCAACATATTACAAGAATTTTTAGTAATGGAAGAATAGATTTTGCACGATTTGGGATGAAATATTAAAGTTGCAAGGATTTCTGAAATTTGAAGATAACAGTAATTCCTAAAGGCAGCGTCCCTGTGACTATTAGCACGAGAACAAGCAGAGTTTAGTTGAAGGTAAAGATCATGAGGTGCACGCCTCAATGAAAGAAAGAATTAGCTCGCGCTTTGCACACTCCGAGGGACCCTTTCTACGGAGCTGTAGTCATTCATGGGAAATCAAAAAGAAGTATGACCGCAAGTCCGAACATGTTTACGCGAGCACCGAAGTGCCAAAGACGTTTTCTCGCCGTAGGTGTGGGGGTCTTTCCTGCGGAAGACTTGAAAGATAGAACAGAAAACAGAGATATGAGAGTGATCGGAGTAACCCCAGAGGAGGTAGAATCTACAGAATAAGGATAAAGAAATTAGAGATAGGAAAAGGTCTGAATGTTGGGTCATCTCAAAGATGGTCAGAGATACGAAGTAGGGAGTTTGCACTAACTGACAGAGGTAATTCCTGGAAAAGAAAAAGTCGGTAGCAGTTCATACTATCTGAGAAAATAGAGGAAAGCAATTGGCCGTGGTAAACGTGAAATAACAAGAAATGATGATTTCGGGATGAATATGAAGAAGAAGAGAATGATCCTTCTAATTTTATGACGTGTTAGCTTGAGCCACTTAGGTAAAATAGTTCGGAAAACTAAAATCAAGACACGGGAACAAGCATCATTGCATACATTATTGGCACAACTGCCTTTGTCTGAAAATTAAGGGAAGAAATAGTAAGGAGTCAACAGAGTAGAAGCTTGAAGTCAGAACGCATCAACGAAACCTAAAGTTCGGAAAGGAATACAGACGATGACGGTTTAGAGGAAGGAGAGGTGAATTTCTCAGCACTGAAATGAAATTAGATTATAAAACCGAGAAGGTGCAGAACATTTATGAAGAAAGGAGACCGTATATCAAACAGGCCGGCAATTCCGTGACGGCACAACTTTATATCACAGGAAGCCGTCAATGGCCTTTAATGGTGATGAGGGTAGGGAAGGATAAGGGGTTATTTTTTGGAAGCTACCCCCTCATTGGCTATCTCCGAGACTAAAATCGCAGTGGCTTGCATTTTAGTACATTTTTATTTTCTTTTAAGAGTAATTGTTGTCTAGTAACTTGTATTGTTTTTGGTGTGTGATAAGGGAGAGCTTACTCCAATGTATGAAGAAATGTGGATATGAGCCCAAAAGGGAAGAACCAATGGGCACCGGAGGCCATGGGGTGGTACTCCTAAAAGATCCATATATGGCCCAAAGGTGGAGTAAATCTCATCAGCTTCAGGAGAGCTAACTCCCTTTCACATTCACACACACACCACACACACACACACACACACACACACATATATAATATAATATTAATATATATATATATATATATATATATATATATATATATAATATAAATATATATATATATATATATATATATATATATATACTGTATAATATATATACTATATATATATATATTATATATATATATATAATATATATATATATAATAGTATATAATATATAATATATTATATAATATATATATATATATATATATTATATATAATATATATATATATTATATATATTTAGTTTATCTTTCCCATTAAGTGTGTTTGTTCATAAGTGCTGCCCTGTTTTAATTGTTTTTTAACTATTATAAAGTTTAATATTTAAAAGAATTGGATCTTTAAACTATGCTAATGTGTTTACACACAGAAACTATGTTAAGCGAAAATACGAAGCTTAGCCAATATATATGATTGCTAGGTGTGATAAACGTTATTAAGAAATTTAAAAATAGAAATAAAATTTTGAGTTTTACAAATATAAGAAGATGTAGCATCAACAATGCTAAGCAACGTTTTTAATATTATTTTAAGGGTTTGGATGGGAGCTAAAAGTAACAACATTAATAACCAGTATTAACCACCTTATAATTTACAGGTATGTAACTTAAAGCTAACGATTTTAAAATATAAATTGTTTTTCGAGGTATCTTAAGTAAACTAAAAATCAAATTAAATGTTTTAAAATTCCAACTTTAATTGCGGGTTCACTACTGCAATATTTGTTAATTAAGAACTCAAATAAGGGTTGGGGGATGGGGCTGTAGGTTGTAAATCAGCCAAAGACCCAGAAATTAAGCGCTATAATAAGCAAACGTATTAGACTTTAAAATTTAAACCTTTCAATACTAAAGTTAAATAGACTCGAGTTTGATATAAACTTTAAACGTTCTTCAATTTAGTTAATAACCTTCTCTTTATGTTCATATTATAAACTCTCTCACGCACACACGCTCGCGCACACACACACATGCACACACACACGCACACTCACTGCATATATATATATATATATATATATATATATATATATATATATATATATATATATATATATATATATATATATATATATATATATATACTCTTCATATACTATATATATATATATTATTTGAATTAGTGGCAGAGGGGTCTGCCCCTACCTATCTTTAATGGATAAAAATATTGCATGATTTTTAGTGAACATTGGAACCCCTTGGCTAAATTTTGCCATTTATTATTATTATTATTATTATTATTATTATTATTATTATTATTATTATTATTATTATTATTATTATTATTATGTATTATTATTATTATTATTATTATTGTATTATTATTATCTATCGATCGTTATTTATGTTCGCCGTCAGAATATTTTTTTTCTCATTTTTATTGAAGTATACTTGGCTTAATGCCTAAATTATAATTAGTATTATATACCTACTCGTCAAAATTAACGCACCACAAGAATAGTGGCGAAAGAAGGGGGTAGAAAAAGGTTATAAAGGCAGGACACTTTGTGGACAACGACAATAGCATGGTGGATTCTCCCCAGGGCAGCCAGGTTCATAGAATATGGTAAGGTGTTATGCAGGGTCTCACCAGTAGGGTTCAGGAGGTTCAGCCTTTGCAAACACAATGTTGAGACATGTGCAGGGGCAGTTTGGTGTGCTGGAATTGAGTGTTGGGTCCGATCTTAATGTGGCTGTATGACCCCCTCTGGAACGGATGATTGCCTGACACCGTCCTGGCATGCTCTCGATGAGTGGGTGAATGTCCTGGACAGTGATTTGATCCCATACGTCGTGCAGTGCCTTGTCGCCAGGTCAGGAGGGTCCGTGGAGGAGTTACAGCTGTCGGATCCGACGTTTCAGGATATCTCACAAATGTTCGATTGGGTTTGGAATTGGACCAATCTTTGGCCACTCCTGCCGTAATTTGCAGGCCGTCAAGTGGTCGTTCACATTGGGCCTTGTGGTCTTTCATTACTCATGCATTAGGATGAAAGATCTGTGTAGGGGGCATATGGCATGACATATGGTTCAGGATGTTGTATTATAACTTACGGCTGTAGAATTGCCTCCATCAAGTTGAGATGTGCAACTCCGTAGGCCCGATAAAGAGATGCCTCCCCAGACCATAACTGACCCACCTCCAAACGGCGGCACCTGCAGCACATTGCATTGCGCGAACCTCTCCGTCGGTCGTCGGTATACTCTAGCACGCCTGTCCGAGGCCTAAAGAGACACATATATATATACCATATATATATGTATTTATGTATATTTCTATATATATA
>JABUQX010047198.1:25000-32073 GCA_015478945.1 Trachelipus rathkii
AAATTAGGTTAAAAAAAGAATGAAAAGTCAATTTATTTTATTAATGATGAAGTCCATTATTTCAAATTTAATGTTCCTTTTAAAAGAAAATATGTTTTATAATATATATATATATATATATATATATATATATATATATATATATATATATATATATATATATATATATATATATATATATATATATATATATATATAACTTAACCAACTATATATATATCTTTACTATATATATATATATATTATATACTATACTATATATATATATATATATAGGAACTTCTTTAAAAGGATGTTAACCGATATATATCGAACGAGCGATGTAATCGATTTTCGATTATTTCTCAAGGCAATATAGGCGACAGGTTGCAGTAACAGTTTTTGTTTTTAAGAAACTAAAGGAATGCAAGATTAAATCGCCAGATGTCAAAGAGTCAGGGTCTCTCGGCCTCAGCGGGGGGACGACGGAAGTGCATTTACTCTGTCCAAATCGCTCCGAGCCTTGACCGTAAATAAAAAAAAAGTACAAAACAAAATTAACATATAAAAATTAACATGATACAAAAAAGCAACATGTGGCAACTTTTTCTCTTCTTCTATTGGAGTTTAAGTTAACACGTCACAGTGCATGGCTAGACGATTAGAGTTCAGCGATATTTCGAAATTTGTATTTTTATGTAACATCCTTTTAAAGGGAAAGTGCTATATATATATATATATATATATATATATATATATATATATATATATATATATATATATATATATATATATATAATATATATATATATATATATATATATATATATATATATATATATAGAGAGAGAGAGAGAGAGAGAGAGAGAGAGAGAGAGAGAGAGAGAGAGAGAGAGAGCCAAGGTAAAGGAGCGATAACAAAAAATATTTTGTACGATTTTGGTTCTTTATTAAACTTTATCCAGTTTAATACTATTTATTTTTTTTAAGGGCATAATTCCAGAAAAGGGCCAGGAGAATTATCTCGAAATGCATATTTGGAATCAGCGTATAAAGCTTATTACCGGAATGTAAAAAAAAACAAACAAAAAAAACTCGAAGAGTACGACACTTACAGAAAAACAAATTACATATTTGGAATCAGCGTATAAAGCTTATTATATAAGTCGTTTCGTCCCCCCCCTCTGTCCCCCCATCGGCTCGAGACCCATTATGGGGCTCGAGCCAATGGGGGACAGAGGGGGGGACGAAGTCCCCCCCGTCGTCCACCTAGAGGCCGAGAGACCCCGACTCCTGGTATCAATGCGGTCTACCCTTGGGTATTCGTTAGTTTTAAATCATAAAACGACTTTGCATATAATAAGCTTTATACGCTGATTCCAAATATGTAATTTATTTTTTTGTAAGTGTCGTACTTTTCGAGTTTTTTTTTTTTTTTACATTCCGATAATAAGATTTATACGCTGATTCCAAATATGTATTTGGTTTTCCTGTAAGTGTCATACTTTTCCAGATAATTCTCCTGGCTCTTTTCTGATATTTTGGCTTTTTAAGTTATTTGTAAAACGTATTTATCATTTGATTTTAATAATAAAACGTAATTATCATTTTATTTTATTTGAACGAAAATTCGTACCTAAGAAAATAATTAATAACTAAACACAATTCGAAATAAGTTCATACAATTTTTAATAAAAAATTTAAAAAAAAGGAGAGAATCTGAGCTTCACAGCGAAAGCAATTTCTGGTCAATTATACTGCATTTTTAACTTTTTCAACATAAAAAAACTACTCAAGTTTGCGGGTCATCCAGCTCACATGTACCATATATATATATATATATATATATATATATATATATATATATATATATATATATATATATATATATATATATATATATATATATATATATATATATATATATATATATATATATATATATATATATATATATATATATATATATATATACTACTACTACTACTACTATATATATATATATATATATATATATATATATATATATATATATATATAAATATATATATATATATATATATATATATATATATATATAAAATATATATATATATAATAATATATATATATATATATAAATATATATATATATATATATATATATACTATATATATATTATAAAAAGGAATGTAATGTTGACATTATAAAACTTCAACTTCCATTAAATATATTACCATTAATGTATGTAATTTTTTTACCAAACATTTTAAAAATTTAAACTAAGTTGTAAAAATTTAACCTAAAATTTTATGAGTTAGAGAAAAGCAATAGGATTTATTAAGGCATATATATATATATATATATATATATATATATATAACTATATATATATATATATATATATATATATATATATATATATATATATTCACTATATATATATATATATATATATATATATATATATATATATATACTATATATATATATATATATATATATATATATATATATAACATATATATATATTTCATATATATATATATATATATGTTAAGCCACAGTTCGTAGGCCACCGTTTTCGTTAGGAAGGATAGAGGTATCGCTTTCAAACTTTGGTATATGGTTATTGTGTGTGATAAACTGATCACATACACAAGCTGAAAATTTCAAGTCTCTAGGATGTATATAGGGGTACCTCCCGAGAGCGAAGGTGAAATATAACGCTACGCCCCCATTTGCGTCTTCCTTTCAGGTAAAGATTAGGCAACGACGCAAATCAACAGCAGTTGGATCCACAGGCGGTTTTGGTGACCTGCGTAGGTCACCCTAATGTTGTCCCCTTAGCGCCAAGGTCAAATACGTCCTGAAAACCATGTTAAAACGCATATCAACGGATTAAGAGTTTGGATATGAGAGCTATCCATGATGACGTAATCCTCGTCGGAGACGAGGTAAAATCTGATCAGTGGGGGGAGCGCAGCCCCCTCAAAAAATTAAAATAAACGTAGAAGACTGAAACTTGGTGGCTGGGTAGAGGATTCGGAGTCGGATTCGGCTTCGGAGTCCAGAGACCCCCCGGAGAGGGGTCTCAGTTAAGAAAAAAATGCATGGAATGCAAAACAGAGGAAGAAGAAGGAAGAAGAGAAGAAGAAAGGATGTAAGGAGGAAGAAAGAAAAAAAAAGAATGAGGAAGGAGGAGGGGGGAAGGATTCTGAGTTGGTCTGGCTCCGGTGCTGGAGCCGGTGCGGTGCCTAGTTAATAAACATTCGTATAACAACAATGTTGGTGTCTTTATATATGTTATTGGGTCTGTAGATTTCGAAAATAATGGTTTCAGAACCATCAAGAACAAAAAAAAATAAATAAATAAATAAACAAATAAATAAATAAATAAATAAAATTTCTTATTCTTTTTATGTTTATAACTTACAAATTTACGTTTTAACATACCCTAAAGCAGTAAATCAAGCAACAAAGTAGACAAAAGAGAAAAGAGAAGAGAGAAGAGAGAAAATGAAGCGAAGAAAGAACCATCCATCCTCCAGCCCTTCCATGATCTATTGATCTATTGATCTATTGATTTAGGTCATATTTTTACTAAATTATCATGTTTACATACAAATCAGTAAATCAGTAAATCAAACCACCCAACCTACACTCCTGTTCAACCATGATCTATTGATTGATCTATTGATTCAAGTCATATTTTTTAGTAAAATTGTCATGTTTTACATACCCTAAAACAGTAAATCAGTAAATCAAACCACCATCCTGCCACCCTCCTGTTTAATCATGATCTATTGATCAATACTGATCATTAATTTCATGTCATTTCAGTATCATTTTGGATAAACATAACATAAAAATCAAGTTCATACAAAGATCAATCAATATATGTTGACGTAACAAAGTTTCCACATTAATAAAGCTAACATAGCATCATCTGAACTATGAATATAATGCACAACGAACCAATCAGCTACCCGCCCAAACATGAATAAGCGCCCAACGTTAACAAGAAGTTCCACACTTAACAACAGTAAGGTAACTAACATAGCATACGAAGACGTATCTTATTCACACCTTGTCAAGCATGTCTCTAACATAACAATGTTAATTTTACATTAACACGGTAATATTTAACAAAAATTTACCATAACCTTGTGTAATTATCATACAGAGCAGCGAAAGTATGCTAACGTAACAAAATTTTCACATTAATAAAAAGCCAGCATAACATTACCAGAACTAAGAGTATAATACAACAAATGACCTTATACATCTTAAGCGAAGATAAACTGCTAACATTTAACAAAGTCTAACTTATCAACAGTAAAAGTAACTAACAAGGCATACAAAAACATAATCCATTCACACTTTATCAAACATATCACCTACATGACAATGTTAGTTTACATTAACATAGTAATGATATTTAACAAAAAATTTATCATTACCTTACCTAACTATCTAATACTAACAGTTAAAGACAAACAAAGTAAAAGTTTCCAACTCTCTGTAAAGCTAAACTATAAACATAACATACTTAACACAACAACCAGACAAATAAACAGCTATCATTAACAACATAGTATGATCTACTGATCTATTGATTCAAGTCATTTCGAGTACATTTTGAATTAACATAACATAAAAACAAATTTTTATATACTATCCAGCGAATATATGCTAACGTAACAAAGTTTTTCATATTAATAATGCTAACATAACATCATCAGGTCTAAGAATATAATGTACAACAACAAACCTAATACCCCCTTAAACACGAATAAACGTTAAAATTAACAAAGTACACTTAACAATAGTAAAGTAACAAACATAACGCACACAAAAACGTAACCTATTCACACTGTCAAGCATATCTCTTTTATGTGCAGTATTAATTTACTATTAACATGGTAATATTACTTTAATTGTATCACAACAATGGTTAATTATCATACTGATCAAACAACGAAAATACTCTAACGTAACAAAGTTTCCACAGCCGAAATGATACTCGAAATGTGACTTGAATCATTAGATCGATAGATCAAAAGTTCATGGACGGGTGGGTAGGGAGGGGTGGGGAGGGACAGGTGGTTTGATTTACTGATTTACTGCTTTAAATTCATTAACTATTACACTTTACTATGATATTTTATTCAAAGAACTTTATTTTATGTTATGTTTGGACTTTGTTATTTTATGTTATATTTATATAAACTTTTTTGTTATGTTTGCTGTATTGTTAAAGTTATGATATTTAAGGTAAGGTTATGATAAATTTTGTTAAATGTTACTATGATTAATGTGAAAGCTTTGTTACGTTAGCATATGTATTCGTTGATCTGTATGATAATTGGACAAAGTTATATTTATTTTTAAATTTAGTTATATTCATTCACATTATCATCATTTAGAATGATAATTTGAAAAGTATGAATAGGTTACGTTTTGCATGCATTGTTAGTTTACTTTAGAGGTGTTAAGTGTGGAACTTTGTTAATGTTGTCAGTTTATTCTTCGTGTGTAAGTTGTGTTAGATTTGTCGCGTACATTATTTTCTTAGGTTCAGGTTATGTTATGTCAGCTTTATTGATGTGGAAACTTTGTTACGTTGATAGAGTATTTTCGTTGATCAGTATGATAATTAACCGTGTGTTGGATAAAACTTTGTTATATTACCATGTTAATATAAATTAACATTGTTATGTTGGAGATATGTGAAAATCTGTGAATAGGTTACGTTTTTGTATGCTATATTTAGTTACTTTACTATTGTTAAGTGGGCTACTTTGTTAATTTTAACGTTTATTCGTGTTTAAGGCGGTATTAGTTTGTTGTTGTACATTATTATATTCTTAGACCTGATGATGTTATGTTAGCATTATAATATGAAAACTTTTTGTTACGTTGCATATATTCGTTGATCAGTGCATAAAGAATTTGTTTTTATGTTATGTTAATTCAAAATGATACTCGAAATGTTGACTTAGATCCAATAATATCAATAGATCTTGACTAAGTTGTTAATGATAGCTGTTATTCTGTCTGAGTTGTGTGTTAGAGATATGTTATATTCATGAATTTAGCTTTACAGAGATTAAAAACTTTACCTTTTGTTGTCTTTACCGTTAGGTATTATTAATATGATGGTTAGGTAAAGGTTATGATAAATTTTTGTTCAAACATATTACTATGTTAATGTAAATTATCATTGTCATCATGACTAGGGGATATGTTTGATAAGTGCGAATGGATTATGTGTTTTTGTATGCCTTGTTAGTTACTTTTACTGTTGATAAGTTTGGGCCTTTGTTAATGTTAGCAGTTTATTCTTGCTTAAGATGTGTCAGGTTTGTCTTTGTATATTATATTCTTAGTTCTGGTAATGTTATGTTGGCTTTATTAATGTGAAAACTTTGTTACGTTAGCATACTTTCGCTGCTCTGTATGATAATTACACAAGGTTATGGTAAATTTTTGTTAAATATTACCGTGTTAATGTAAAATTAACATTGTTATGTTAGAGACACGTTTGACAAGGTGTGAATAAGTTACGTTTTTGTATGAAATGTTAGTTACTTTTACGGTTGTTAAGTATGGATCTTTGTTAATGTTAACCGTTTATGTTATTAAGTATGGAACTAAGTATGTTATTAAGTATGGTGTGTCAGATTTGTCGTTGTGCATTATATTCATAGTTCAGATGATGCTAAGTAAGCTTTATTAATGTGGAAACTTTGTTACGTCAGCCTATATTGATTGATCTTTGTATAAAGAACTTGATTTTATGTTGGCATGTTTATCCAAATGATACTCAAATGTGACATGAAACAATAGATCAATAGATCATGATTAAACAGGAGGGTGGCAGGATGGTGGTTTGATTTACTGATTTACTGTTTTAGGGTATGTAAAACATGACAATTTTACTAAAAAATATGACGAATCAATAGATCAATAGATCATTGTTGAACAGGAGTGTAGGTTGGGTGGTTTGATTTACTGATTTACTGATTTAGGGTATGTAAAACATGATAATTTTAGTAAAAATATGACCTAAATCAATAGATCAATAGATCAATAGATCTAGATCATGGAG
>JABUQX010047199.1:5000-13186 GCA_015478945.1 Trachelipus rathkii
CCTCTTCCATTGTAGAGAGTGAATTACTAGATAATTTCTACCCCATAGCTTGGAGTTAGTTGAAACTTACGTTTTGATCATAGGTCGGTTTTACATCTGATTTATTCAAGAGTATTTTGAGGACTAGAATCGGCATATTGTTGAGATTTTGTGTGCCATTCTATCGGATGAGTTGGAAGATGTGAAGTATTATTGGATTTAGATCTTATCCATATAGTGTTATTGTGCCAGTGCCTCGTAAAATGAGATGGAATCACCAGCCGTCTTAATGATGGGGTCAAATTCAACTCTCCTGAAGCGTTTCAAAGCAGCTAGAGTCCTCTTTCCATGAACATGCTGAAACTAAGGTGCAGGTTTCCTCCATAGAGACAGTGCCGATTGGAATGGAAAAACTCTCTCTTCTCCTATCACTCTTGCTAAATTTTGCTCATCTCGGGATCGTTGCAGGTATATTATTCGTCAGGCTAAGCTTGCTTTCACCAAAAAGAAAGGTGCATGACCTCCTTGGACACCTACTGATACTCTGGCCCAGCATCTCAAATCTTCTGTAAATCAGCCTTTCTTCCTCTTATTCGCTCTGACAGAATGATTGTAATGAACTAGATGACTGAGATGTAATATTTTAATGGTGATTATGCTTATATATTCTAATGACAATTTTACCCTTGTGATATAGAGATAACGTATGTAAAATGTTGATTACTTTTAAAAGTATATTCATAACGTATAGTTTTTTCCTCTGCCACTTGAAATTTCTCTGCTTCTTTCTATTCTTCAAAAATTATTGTACTGTTGTTGTGGCTAGGTTGTTTGATAGGCAGGTTTGTTTTGAGAGTGCGGGTGTGTTGTTTTGGGGATTGGTGTATCTGTTGATAGTCTATAGTCGAGTTGGGGGACGGTAGAATTTGTGATTAATGCGCCAGCTGGCTCTGTCGTATGAATCGACCTCACCGCGGAGAGAGATTTTTCGAGGATGTGAATGTAATATTGTTGTGTGTATTTAGAGAATATGCTCCTACAAAGGTGTAATGGGGTTCGATTTTGGCTTTGTAAGGTATGGTTGGTATCGTTGGTTGGTGATGTGGTTATGTGTTGTGATTAGGCGAGGGATAGTGTGTTGTCGTGACGGGAAGGTGATGGCTGTTGTTGTTTGTAATGGTCGTTCCGTGTAAATCTCTAGTGTTGGAGTTCTGGTGGTCGTAGTGGGTTGGTTGGATTGGTGTGGTTGGTTATTTTTTTTTAATATCCGAGTTTCTCCATAGCAGTTTTGCTGATTGGTTGGGAGCAGAAGAGAGATTGAGGCGCATAAGGGTGAAGCGATGGGGAATTGGGGTCTTTTAGGTTTCAATTTTGGGGATAATGAAGTGCTTGTCCAATTGGGGTCAATGTAATTTTGAGGGTGTTCGCGTAGGATATTTGGTTTAAAGTGATTGCTGTGATTGGATGAAGAGATATTGCGTGGTTGTTCCTACCCTAGGTGTTGGTGCGAGTTGGATAGTTTGGGTAGGTATTTGGCAGGGTGCTTGGTCCTGTGTGCTGGTGCTGAATGGTTGTTTTTAGGAGGTTTTGGATTGTCTTTTTGAGGTATCATTGGTTTTGGAGTTTGGGCTTGGAGAGATAGGAGGTGTGACGGGTTGTGATATGTACGGGAATTTTTTTTTGAAGTTGTTTTGGTTTGTGTGTACGTTTGTTCACTATTTTAATTATGTATGTTTGTTGAGGTGTTAGGGGTTATTAACGGGAGTATGTAGCGGCGTTAGTTTGATTTTTAGCGGATGATCTGTTTTGCGCGTGTTGTTTTTTGAGGAAGGGGGAGGGGGTTTTGCTCGAGGACGGGAGTGGGATCTCGTGTGAGGAGAGAGAAGTGTGTTTATTGTGATTGTTTAAGTTTTTTGATTTTCAATCCTGTCCGCAAGGAAAATCCTCTCGTGTTAGTCAGTCAAAACGGTGTTAATTCCTGCGTGAAGATTTGTTTTGTTTAGAATATTCGTGTAACATTTGTTGTAGTGTTAGTGGTTATGGAGATGTAGAGAGTCTGAATGTGTTTGGGTTAGGGTATGTGTGTGGTTAGTGATATATTGTGTGGTAGCTTTTGTAGAGTTTGGTCGAGAGAGGTTCTTTGAGGAGAAGTTAGTAACAGGGTTTGACTTCGATTGTTCGGGGATAAGTTAATTGTTAGGATGTTTCTTGACCCTAGGTATGGTCAGAAGGGTTGAGCTTGATTTGCGATGATTGTGTTGTTTAAATGAATGATGGGAGGGTGTTTAATGTTGAATATGTCATGGGTATTGCGGGTGGGAGTTGTATAGTGTGGTGAATTACGAATATCGGATACTAGAAAGTTCTGTTGTCGCAGTTAGCTTTTTTGTGTGTAGTTGTAAATTGTAGGTGGTCTTTTTTTTTGGAGGGGTTTGGATTGGGGGAGGGAGTGGTCAGGGATAGTGAGTGATAGGGAGATGATCTGATTGTCAGGTCGGGTGGTTTAGTGTCCACAAGGTTAATCTGATGATGTATGGAGGGGGGAACATAATGTGAACGATTCTGGTGAACGTGGGGGATGTGGTTTGGCCTTGGGAGGGGATACTTGTGGGCAGGAGGTTTTTTGAGGAGTTTATAGGATATTCAGGTACGGCCAAGATATTCCAGAGTTCAATGTAAGATACTGGGTTGTGCCCCGGGATGCGAGAGATGGTATTCCTCCACTGACCAGGCGCCCGATGCAGTGTTGGTGGGGGGCAATTTTTCAGTCGACCGTCCAACGGATGAGTTCTCGGGCAAATGCCACTTCCTTACCGGAGGAGGGGGGGTTGTGAGGTTGTTTGTGGGGGCGGGTTTTGGGTGGTCGGGTGCTGAAATAGTAAATGGTTGAGAAGATGTTGTGAGGTGGTTCTTTGTTTCATGGGAGGTGATGCTAAACAAGAATGTGGGATGTTTATTAAAGTGCGGGGCGGGGCAGTGGTAGTGAATGTGTTAGTAGTTAGTGTATTATGGGAAATCGGTATGCTGTTTGTGTATTACGTGTTAAATTCGAGGGAGTTTGGGTGAAGGGGGTTGTGGCAGGGGAGATATATGGCATGTAACCATAGAATGTTGGGGAACGGGTGTGTTTGGCGAGGGAAGGCGTCTTTGAATGATAGCTGCGATCGTGAATATGGTTCGTGTTTTTCAGAATGGGTTAAGTTACCTTATTGGATTTGTTGGTTACGCCCATTAAATTGAAATGTGTAGTATGTTGAGTAGTTTGGGGATAAGGTGTTTGGTCCCGCAAGGTGGGTATTTGTTGGTGGGTGTGGGGGCTCAGGTTGCACAAGTGTAGCCTTATTGAAATCTTGGGGAGGGGTCGAATGGTGTAGCAGGGACTTGGTGTACACCCATCCTCATGGCATCTAAATGTCACTGGATGCTGTTTGCTCACGAAGCCTTGTTTTGGCAGATCAGGGCAGAGTAAATATTAGGGGGTCCCGGGTTGCTCTCGGAATCTCCCGAGCCCGTAGGAGCTGAGAGTCTCCCTACAATCGAGAGTAAGAGGACAGACAGACATAAGGCAAGATTTTGAGAATATAGAGCAGTAAGTAAGTAGGAGGGACGATAGTAAAGTCTGTGTAAAAAATGACCTGTGGGCCCCGGCAAGCCGGTTCCGTTTTGGCAGCGAAGGCCCTGTCAGGCTGGGTGGTATTGGGCGGGGGGAATGTTTTGGGGTGTAAATCTTGCAGTACCGTCCCACCCGGGGGCAGAGAATTCTTGGATATCTCTCCCCGAGGCCTGGGCCGCCTGACGCGGTTGCCCTGCTTGTAAGGGTTACACATCACAACCTTATATATATATAAATCAATTCATATATATATATATAGTATTATAGTATATATTTAATATATATATATATATATTATAATATCTAAATAATATATATTACACGGTATAGTTATATATACTATATATTGTACTATATTATATATTATATAATATATACTATATATATATATAATAGTATATATATAATTTATTCCGGACGGTTTCTGGGAGGCTACTGTGCCAGGTGTAGTGGACCGGGCAGCTACCGCGATTTCCCAACCTAGGGGATCGCAAAACCGGCCTCTATCACTGGTGATCGGGGGGTACGTGCGCGACGGGTATGGACTAAACCTCCATTGCTGGCCCATATACGCGGACTTGTTATCGATATATATTTATAATATATATTATATAATATATAACACGATATATACCTGTATAAATATATATATACTATATATATATATATATATAATATAGTATATATATATATTTATATATATATATAATATATATATGATATATAGTACATCGATATATACTGTATATATATATGATATATATATGATATTATATATATATATATATTATATATATAGTATATATATATACTATATATGATATAGTATATATATAATTAATAATATAAGTATATATATATAGGTATATAATATATATATAATATATAGTATATATATATATATATATAGATATAATGATATTATAATATATATATATATACTATTAATGAAGTACCTGAAAAACTAAAACTTAAACAACTTAACTATACTCCTATCCTCATCCGCAATTGCGGATAGTGATATTTACTAGTTCCCGAATTCCGCATCCGCATTCGCGGATAGTGGAAGAAGCAGACCATCCGCAACACTTCTAATATAAAAAGTCATATAGTATAGTATATATATATAAGTATATATACTAATATATATAATAGTATAGTTATATATATAATATATATATATATATATATATATATATATAATAATATATAATATATTATATATATAGTAATATACTAACTATATGATATTGGGCATATATTCCATTCTCACTCCCTTGAACTAAAAACTGATTAAAACTTGTTTTATTAAATTATCGTTGCCGTTCAAAATGCACAAACTTCGTGCGATTTATTCAATTGTCATCCCGGAAGTGAAAAAACAACCTCTCCCAAACTGCAAAAAGTTTTCTTCAAAGAAAATGCAATAGATCTTTATGGATTCCTCTATCCCATTCACAAGACTCCTTTGCTTGACATTTTTACAGCTTTAAAATTGTGCGAATTCTAACGTACTAGGTCTTCTCTCTCTCTCTCCTTGCTCATTGTGTCACCTGACGGTAAGATTCTTAATCTCGTGTTATGCTTCTAGCTAACAGCTGCATCTCGTTTGCACAAGGCTTTCCGCCTCTTATTGCTCTAATTCCATCGTAAATTGATTGCCAGAGCTAGTTTATCTCCGAGTCCTGGGCACTTCCCTGCCTCCAAAACTCAAATTAAAATGGTATATAACTATACTATAGGGCCTGGTGATATCGGTTATAGTATGATATTATAATAGTGTATAATATCATAAGTAGTATTATATATTATTATATATATGATATAGAGCTAAGATATAATATATAGGTAAGTATATATGCTCAGTATAGTATTAACTATAGTAAAATATATAGTATATTATAGTGTATTATATAGCTTGTAATATACTTCCGTAAATGTATGGCATGTTGTTGTGTTGCAAACGGAGAAGTTAAGAAGTAATTTGAAGACTAGCAACTCTTTTTCCAGTGGTTACTTTGAAGTCTCGTTTCACTGTTTCAAAGTATTTAGCCTTCTTTTGGAAGTCTTTTTGTCGTGGTTACAGCGCTAAGCGTTTTTCTCTTACTTTATTTTTTCTTTTAACAATACAAAAAGAAAATATGAAACAGACGCCAGTCAGCTGACTCAATACCTCTTTTTTCTTCTTTTTTTTTTAAGTAAAAATATAAGAAAAAGTTTACATTTCTCAATAGCTTATTCAAAAAAAATTTAAGTTTATACTTCAAATTATGATATCTTCCTACTTTAAAGAATTTAAGTCTAGTCTATTTTGAAATGCTTTAAGTACTTACTTTATCCTTTGTCTCTGTGGCTACTTTAAAGTAACATGAACAAATACATTCAGATAATAATATATAATAATAATCAAGAATAATAATGAACAAATACATAATAATAATAATAATAATAATAATAATAATAATAATAATAATAATAATAATAATAATAATAATAATAATAATAATAATAATAATAATAATAATATAATAATAATAATGATAATAATAATAATAATAATAATAGCAGTAGTTTCAGTATTGCTGATAAGGATAACAAGAGGAACTATTAAAAATTGTAGTATCAGTTGTAGCAGTAGTAGTAGTAGTAGTAGTAGTAGTAGTAGTAGGATAGTAGTAGTAGTAGTAGTAGTAGGTAGGAGTAGTAGTAGTAGTAGTAGTAGTAGTAGTAGTAGTAGTAGTAGTAGATATAAAAGTCGAGAAAAACTAATAGAGGAAATACTTAAAAGATTTCAATAGAGAAAATCTAACTCAAATATCTGCAAACGAAAAACTGTCATATTATCATAACTATTTCTGGAATTTGAAAATAGTGAAGAAGTAAAATATAATACGAGAATTTATCATAACAAAGTAAATAAAAATCATGTTTTTTCCCGTAAAGAAAAGACGAAACAAATAGAAAAAAATGCCGATACATTTCGGAAAAGCGGTCTCTCTTTTTATTTTTTTTAATAAAATCTAAAAAATATTCCGCCATTATATATGAGAATTCCCTTTAGGAAAATGTCAGTGATATTCATAGCGACATATTTCGTCTTACAATGATGGCGATATAATAAGAAAAGAGACGCACGCGAGAATTAGAGAGAGAGAGAGAGAGAGAGAGAGAGAGAGAGGAGAAGTTGAGAGAAGAGAGAGAAGAGAGAGAGAGAGAGGAGAGAGAGAGAGAGAGAGAGAGTTTTGAGAGAAGAGAGAGAGGGAGAGAGAGGGAGAAGAGAGAGGAGAGAGAGAGGAGAGAGAGAGAGAGAGAGAGAGAGAGAGAGAGAGAGAGAGAGAGAGAGAGAGAGAGAGTTCCCATATCTTTCGAGAGAGACGGAAATTTCCTGGAGTTGATTGTGATAACTTGCGAGAGAGAGACGCGAAATGCCGAGAGAGAGACGCGAAATGCCACGAGAGAATTGCGATTATCTCTCAAGAGAGAGATATACTAAAACTTGTTGTTTACTTTTATAAAAAAAAATTTATTTTGACATCGTAGCAATTTAAATAAATTCTAAATAGCGCCTTGACTATTGTTGCAACCCCTTTTTTAATTCAACTTTTAAGCTTATCAAAGAAATCTCGCAAATTTATAAATACATTGAAATGAAAGTGAGCGAGACACAGAAATTAAGGAAATAGCCAAAGAAATAAAATATGAAGAGAAACAGAAAGAGAATTGGTGTGTGTGTGTATGCATGTGTGTGTGTGTCTGTTTGTGTGTGAATAAAATGAAATTAAAGTTAGCGAGGCACAGAAATTACTGAAGTAGAAGAAGATAGAAAACAAGAACAGAAACAGAAAGAGAATACTTGTGTGTGTGTGTGTTTGTGTGTGTGTGTGTTTGAATAAATGTGTGACAGATACAAGGGGAGGGAAGAGCCAGGGAGAGAACCCAATCCATTAGCAGTTAATGTAAAATCCGCAGGTGGTTTTGTTTCTGCGACGTAAATAATGCTTTTGTTTCCATCTTTATAAGTTTATAAAAATGAAAACCTTTTTATAAAAATGTAGGACTTATTATGCAACTTCACCTAAATATAGTATATATATATATAAATTATATATATATTATATATAATTATATATATATATATATATATAAATATATTTTATATACTATATATATACTATATATACTTATATATGGTTATATGATTGACACGCAACAACTCACAGCGACATGGTAATCCTTAGTCTTCCCCTATCCTAACCTGAATCTAACCTACCTATTGACCTCAGTCTCCATCTAAACCTGAGAATCCTAGACCTCATCTCAGTGCTAGATCCATAAATACGTACCTAGCACCTATTGTTTTCCGAGGTATAGATATATATATATTATATTATTATATATATATTTAATACTGATATATATTATTATATTATGATATATATATATAGTATAAGTATAATAGTATAAGTATAGTATATATTTAAGTATTAATAATACATATATAATATATATAGATGATGTATATAGTATATATATAACGTATATAATATAATATATATATTAATATATATGTATATTTAGTATATATATATATACA